>WNGS01006158.1:0-14186 GCA_020271785.1 Procambarus virginalis | reverse complement strand
ATCATTGTTGCATATATATATATATATATATATATATATATATATATATATATATACTTATATATATATATATATATATATATATATATATATATATAGATATATATATATTAATTTTACGGTTGCTAGCAAGCATAGCACTGCTTGCAACTGGTAACTACTGTGTATACAATATAATAGGTTAAACATTGAGGTAAATCATTTAGGTAATATTTAACATCATTTTCCACATTGTTATTTAAGTTATATTTGCTGTAATAATGATGGATATCTTTTTTTTTTTTACCTCGGCTGGAAGAAATTATCTGTTTTGCTAATTGCGCAATTGGGTGTCATTTTTTCTGAATTAGTCTCCACAAAAACACTGATCCAAGTATGCAGAATAACAACATGTGAAAAATAGAAAATGCTTAACGCGTTTTCGGCTAATTCGCCTTCATCAGAGCAAAGTAGAATGAAGATCTTCATTCTACTTTGCTCTGATGAAGGCGAATTAGCCGAAAACGCGTTAAGCATTTCTATTTTCACATGTGGTTATTCTGCATATATATTATGTTGTACCTAGTAGCCAGAATGCAGTTCTTGGCCTACTATGCAAGGCCCGATTTGCCTAATAAGCCAAGTTTTCTCAAATTTTAATATTTTTTATTTTTTTCTTATGAAATGACAAAGCTATCCATTTCATTATGTATGATTTATTTTTTTTAATTTCAGTTACAACTAACGGAGATATATGACCGAACCAACCTAACCTAACTTATCTTAACCTAACCTAAACTTACCTAATTAAATCAATACTTTATGTTCCTAAATAATATAATTGAAATATTTAAAATAAACCAACTGAAAACAATATATATATATAATATAATATATATATATATATATATATATATAATATAATATATATATATATATATATATATCAGGTGTTTATATGCTTTGTTAAGATCAATGGCAAATAGCCTCCTCGGGATGTAATTAAGACCTTTTGTGCCCTCTGAAGTCCTTAGAGTACAGACGACAACCATACCATACTGTACCATAAGTACAGACCAGAACCAGACAACCACCACAAACACAGACCACAACCCACAAACCACCACAAACACAAACCACAACCACACAACCAGACAATCACCACAAACACAGACCACAACCACACAACCACCACAAACACAGGCCACAACACACAACCACCACAAAACACAGGCCACAACCACACAACCACAACATTCGTGGCCAAGCCTCATGACTTTAGCAACAGTGTTGCCATTTCGGTGTCTTTATGAGAACTGTTGCCATCCAAGATTGTCCAGTTTTCATATATTATAAAGACCATTATCTATTTTTTTAAGGGGAGGATGATGAATGTGCTTTAATAATACTTCTATGCCATTTAACCAGCATGTTAGTGACTGCATCATATTAATACGTAATCACTTAAATACTAATTAACCCTTAAACTGCTCCAATCGCCTTTTGCGATTTTTTTATTTCTCCATTTGATGTATTAATTATGTTTAGATATGAGTTCCTCGATGTTGTACCTTTAAATGGCTGAGTAGTTTAGGTATTAAATTATAAGATGGCTAATACTTTTTTGTATTATGAAATTGAGACATTTTTCAGTATAATGCGAGAACCTAAATGGTTTGGAGATTAAATGAAACAAATCCACAAGGGCCGTGACGAGGATTCGAACCTGCGTCCGGGAGCATCCAAGACACTGCCTTAATCAACTGAGCTACGACAGGGTTAAAAGAGTTGATCTATGTGATCTCTGTGTGTAGCGGTTTGGAGATTGTTTTGAATCTCATACCTGAGCCCGACATGTTTAAAACATGTCACGGTGAAATAATTTGTTTTTTTGGAATTCAATTTTGTATTTCGATTGTCTTCTATCGGCCTAATATTTATTTAGGTATGCACGGGTTACAATATGTACCATGATTCAGTTAGCTGTTGTTGTTGTCGGTGAATCGACTCGTCAACTAGCGGGAAAACTGATCACATTAGAGAACTTTTGCAGGATTCTTATGGTCGTTGAGGACACAAAACGTTCTGGCAAATTAAGCAAATATTAACACACTGAATCAGAACCGAATCACTGCCAAAATACATTGAAGACAACATTTCAACATAAATGGGAAACTATTTAAAAAAAAAGTAAACGGTAGAGAGAACAGTTTCCATTAAAGTTAACAGCTCAACAGTACAAGCTGTCTTACTGGCACGTGTTAAAGCAACATCACTAGTAATACTTTTATAAATAGTAATTAAATTAAAACTAATACCATTTGGTAATTAAAAGCAAACCACACATCAGAAGCAGGCGATGAGTCACAATAACGTGGCTAAAGTATGTTGACCAGACCACACACTAGGAGGTGAAGGGACGACGACGTTTCGGTCCATCAAGGACCATTCTCAAGTCGATTGTGAGAATGGTCCAGGACGGACTGAAACGTCGTCGTCCCTTCACCTTCTAGTGTGTGGTCTGGTCAACACACATCAGAAAATGAGAAACGACGACGTTTCGCTCCGGGACCGAAATGTGGTCGCCTATTCATCTTCCGGTGAGCGGTTTGGGCGTCATATCTTCACCCACGTTATTGTCACTCATCGTCTGCAACTTATAGCAATGTGACACTAATACCATTGTAAAGTTTAAAAAAATAACAATATCAATTATAAAGTTTAAAAAATTAACAACTAATAACAATTGTAGAGCTATAACAATTGTAAAACTAATAGAAATTTTAAAGATAAAAAAATTTAAAGTTAAAAGCAGCTGTAAAACTAAAAGTAACTGTAAAGTTAAAATACATTAACAGTAATAGCAGTTGTAAAACTAACAGCAGCTGTATAACAGGTGTGAGAAAGTCTGATATCAGTACTGAGAGGACCTGAGTACTGTTATAATGGGAGATGGGAGGACTTGCCATCCTATCCGGCCGGCGTAGGAAATAGATGGGTGATTACCCACATTCCTGGCTGTTGCCTGGTATGGGTACGTCTGGTCTGGTATGGGTACTCCCCCTCTTGTGTGGGTGTGGGTAACCCCCCCCCCCTTGTCTGGTGTGTGGGTACATATCCTCTATGCAATAAATATTTGTAAACACCACCTTTATATATATATATGCCATTTCGGTTGTGTGGGCCCACGCAATCCTGAAAATTATACTCCGTTTTTCCTCTCCAAGACTGGGTCCAGTCACTTTAGCTGGAGGGTAGAGCGACGGTTTTGCTTCATACAGGGTGTGCTGAAGGATTGATTAATCACCGAGTTCCTTCTTTTTGTCATATGGCAATAAAGGAGAGATATTCACTCACACTCAAGCTACTGGATAACAACTACTTTTTTTTACATTAATTCGCACTCTACACATACAGATAACCTTATATATATAGACAGATAAAAATCATAGAAATATTCTCGATATTAGAAATGCTGTGGTTGCGATATGGTTTTAATTGTCTTAAATTGACTGTAATTTACAATGAATGTTAATCTTAGCGAGACCATGCCTGTGGTTACGTTAGGTACGAAGAGGTTCAAAGATGAAGAGTTTTATTCGTACTTAAATGCACAAATAGCTCAATATGGTTCCCAAACGCTTTGTCCTGATTACCCAGCACTTTCCCTCCCTTGGCCACTACGTACAAAAATCATTCTCCTAATCTAACCAGGAACATACGAACCCCAGCATCAAACCTAACCTGTCGAGTCCAATGTATAGAAAACGTAGATATTTGTGAGCCGTTATTTGTCTAAATATGTTGCCTTTTTTTTTTTTTTAGATGTATACAAGAGTTGTTACATTCTTGTACAGCCACTAGTCAGGATACAGCCTGGTACAGCCAGGATACGAACCCATGACAAACGCTCGCGGAACGCCAGACGAGTGTCTTACCACTACACCACAGAGACATTTGTAACGTTGGTCACGATACTGTAAAAAAAAATAAACCTGCTTCCTGTTCGTTGAAAGGATTGGTTGGATAATTAGCGTTATTAATTACGTGGATGGAGGTGTCATGACCAAAGCCTCAGGTTTCTTAGTTCCCAAATACTGTGGTGGGCTTCACAGGAGCGGCGGAAGGAAGCCTTAACGGAGTTTCATTTTTCAGTAGATGAATTATTTTTTTTTTATAAGTTTCTATCGTCGCTAGACGGTAGAGCGACGTTCTGGCTTCATGCAGGTTGGCGTTCAATCCCCGACCGTCCAAGTGGTTGTGCACTATTCCCTTCCTACCGTCTCATCCCAAATCCTTATCCTGACCCCTTCCAAGTGCTATATAGTCGTAATGGTTTGGCGCTTTCCCCTGATAAGTCCTTCCCTTCCCTTCTCCACCTCCCCCCCACACCCCCACCCTCCACCAAGTCACACCCCCACCCCGACTCTCCACCAAGCAAGCCACACCCACCTCCACCCTCCACCAAGCCACACCCCACCCCCCACTCTCCACCAATTCACACCCTCACCCCGACTCTCCACCAAGCTACACCCCACCCCCATTCTCCACCAAGTCACACCCCCCCCCCCGACTCTCCACCAAGCCACAACCCCACCCCCACTCTCCACCAAGTCACACCCACCCCCACTCTCCACCAAGTCCCACCCCACCCCCACTCTCCACCAAGCCACACCCCACCCCCACTCTCCACCAAGTCCCACCCCACCCCACTCTCCACCAAGTCACACCCCACCCCCACTCTCCACCAAGCCCACACCCCACCCCCACTCTCCACCAAGCCACACCACACCCCCACTCTCCACCAAACCACACCCCACCCCCGCTCTCCACCAAGCCACACCCCACCCCCACTCTCCACCAAGTCACACACCCACTCTCCACCAAGCCACACCCCACCCCCACTCTCCACCAAGTCCCACCCCACCCCCACTCTCCACCAAGTCAACCCCCACTCTCCACCAAGCCACACCAACCCCCACTCTCCACCAAGCCACACCCCACCCCCACTCTCCACCAAGTCACACCCCACCCCCACTCTCCACCAAGCCACACCCCACCCCCACTCTCCACCAAGTACACCCCCACTCTCCACCAAGTCCACCCCACCCCCACTCTCCACCAAGCCACACCCCCACCCCACTCTCCACCAAGTCCCACCCCACCCCCACTCTCCACCAAGCCACACCCCACCCCCACTCTCCACCAAGTCACACCCCACCCCCACTCTCTACCAAGTAACACCCCACCCCCACTCTCCACCAAGTCCCACCACCCACCCCCACTCTCCACCAAGCCACACCCCACCCCCACTCTCCACCAAGTCACACCACACCCCCACTCTCCACCAAGTCCCCCCAACCCCCACTCGGCCACCAAGTCACACCCCCCCCCCACTCTCCACCAAGCCACACCCCACCTCCACCCTCCACCAAGCCACACCCAACCCTTACTCTCCACCAAGCCACACCCCACCCCCACTCTCCACCAAGCCACACCCCACCCCCACTCTCCACCAAGCCACACCCCCACCCCCACTCTCCACCAAGCCACACCCCCACCCTACTCTCCACCAAGCCACACCCCACCCCTACTCTCCACCAAGCCACACCCCACCCCCACTCTCCACCAAGTCACACCCCCACCCCCACTCGCCACCAAGTCCACCCCACCCCCACTCTCCACCAAGCCACACCCCACCCCTACTCTCCACCAAGCCACACCCCCACCCCCACTCTCCACCAAGCCACACCCCCACCCCCACTCTCCACCAAGCCACACCCCCACCCCTACTCTCCACCAAGTCACACCCGCACCTCCCTGTTCACCCTTCCTCAGACCTTGTCATCAGTGAGTGGGGATCTGACCTTGTAAAGAGCAACATATTATTTGTAGACTTCTGCGGACCCACGATATTTGCCAGATTAGGTCTTGTTGTTCGGCGCTGCGAGAGCGTACCAGCAGTTTTATATTGTAATAATTTCAATTATCCGGATTAATTCTGCTTTCCAGTGCCCTAGTGTGGGTATGTACTCACCTAGTTGTACTCACCTAGTTGTGGTTGCGGGGGTTGAGCTTTGGCTCTTTGGTGCCGCCTCTCAACCGTCAATCAACTGATGTACTGATTGCTGAGTCTTTTGGGCTCTGTCATATCTACATTTGAAACTGTGTATGGAGTCAGCCTCCACCACATCACTTCCTAGTGCATTCTATTTAGTAACTACTCTGACACTGAAAAAGTTCTTTCTAATGTCTCTGTGGCTCATTTGGGTACTCAGCTTCCACCTGTGCCCCCTTGTGCGTGTACCACCCGTGTTAAATAATCCATCCTTATCTACCCTGTCAATTCCCCTGAGAATTTTGTATGTGGTGATCATGTCTCCCCTAGCTCTTCTGTCTTCCAGCGACGTGAGGTGCAGTTCACGTAGTCTGTCTTCATAACTCATGCCTCTTAGTTCTGGGACTAGCCTAGTGGCATACCTTTGAACTTTTTCCAGCTGTAGTTACCTGAATGTGTAGGTAATGTTGAGGTGCAGCTCCGGGACCCCCAGCTCCTGTGACCATCAGTAGTCAGCTGGGCTGACGCATAGTCGGCAGATACCGGGGGGGGGGATGGTAGGAGGCTGGGTGGTGATGAGCGGTGGCCGAAACGTTGGTGGGTGGGTGGTGGTGGTGTAGGGGGTAGTATGGCTGCATTGTGATGATAGTGGTAGAGTGGTGGTGGGTTGTGCTGGTGAATGGTGATGGTTTGTGTAGTGACCTCTGTTGGTGGATGGTGGCAATGATCATGAGGTGGTGGTGGTGGTGGCCGCTGGGTGGTGGTTGTTGTGGTGGTGGCCGGGTGGTGGTGGGCGAGTTTGTGTGAGGTGGGTGGTAGGAGGTGCTGGCTGACTGTGGGCGGGGATGGGGGGGAAGGGCAGTAGTTGGTGGGAGCGATGGGCGGAGTCACGCCACAAGGTCAACCACGCCCCCCCGGGGTCATCTCTCTCTGGCACTACTGCCACCACAACCACCCGGAGCCACCAATCCGGATTCCTTGTACTTCCTCCACTTCCCAGAACTAGAATCTTTGCAATTCTATTTAGCTATTACTTTAAATTAAGCAATCTCATTGTCTCTTAGCAAGACCATGGATTATTCTGCAATGAGGCCAACTAAACCGAGCATTTTTACCAACATTATCTTCTGTCTGTCTGACATTCTACGACTCTTTTCGTTCTATTTTTCAATAGTCGTTCTACGACTCTATTTTTCAATCTTATATTTATTCTGTCACTTGTCCACTTGCATGGATCTCTGCAGTTCTTAGAGGCTCTACAAAGACCCAGAGACAGATCACTGGGGGCAATATAGAGCTTTGAATCGAAATAAAGTTGTGACATACAGGTGTTCTCAGACTTCCAACTTAGGAACGAAGAACACTCAAAAAAGATGAAGAGGGAAACAGTCAGTATAACATCAAGCAATAAGGCTGGAAGCATTATAATAAATAATATGCAGAAGCAACTCAGATTGAAACGTAAACAAACAATTTGAGCGGCATGATTTTGTTAATGAAATTTGTAGAGGTCTTGAGCACCAGTACAGGAGCCAAGCACCAGTACAGGAGCCAAGCACCAGTACAGGAGCCAAGCACCAGTACAGGAGCCAAGCACCAGTACATGCACCCAGCACCAGTACATGCACCCAGCACCAGTACAGGAGCCAAGCACCAGTACAGGAGCCAAGCACCAGTACATGCACCCAGCACCAGTACAGGAGCCAAACACCAGTACAGGCTCCAAGCATCAGTACAAGATCCAAGCACCAGTACAGGCTCCAAGCACCAGTACAGGCTCCAAGCACCAGTACAAGAGCCAAGCACCAGTACAGGCTCCAAGCACCAGTACAGGCTCCAAGCACCAGTACAGGCTCCAAGCACCAGTACAGGCTCCAAGCACCAGTACAGGCTCCAAGCACCAGTACAGGCTCCAAGCACCAGTACAGGCTCCAAGCACCAGTACAAGACCCAAGTACCAGTACAAGATCCAAGCACCAGTAAAGGATCCCAGCACCAGTACAAGAACCAAGCACCAGTACAAGATCCCAGCACCAGTACAGAAAAAAATGAGCACAGGTACCAAATCCTTGTGACCGGGCCCACAGAAGATTGTACACGAAATCAATTTAAGAGCCGTAACAAAATAAATGAAAGGGAGAAGCTGAGAGAAAAAAAATAATCTCAGGAGGCGCAGCTGACTTGTAATGTCTTGAGGTGAAGTCGGTCGGCACTGCTATACGAACCTGTCCACAACCGGAGGCTCTTGTACCGTCATCGCTCTTACTACCCGATGGTAATTGCGCCTTGCGAAACAGACATCTGGAACGAAATTGGTGTCTCCGCTTCGTGTCTATTGGGGGGTTTCCTCGCTACTGTGCCCCCTAACTCGATCACAAAGGGTGCAAAGGGGAGCGGAAGAGCGACAAAATAAGGTGAGTGTTAGAGGCAAAGTGGGCTGGCTTGGTCGCCACTCTTACTAACGCCCCAACCAACTTTCTTATGGCCCTCCTGCCCGCCCCGCTGCCACGTCTTCTCGCTTCCTTGGGCGATGTTGCTTCTGCGTGGGCTGCGGTTACTGCCTAAGCTGTTTTTAGTTTCATTTATTCCTTACTGTATACTTCTTCTTGAAGGCACTTGTAGCTTATAGTAACCTCGGGGAGTTTTGCTGGTGTGCCTAGACAATTTGTATGTGTGTACTCTCCTGCTGAAGATTGGATCTCCGCAGATTTAGAGATGTACAGACACCTGCTACACCTGTTTTTCCATATATGGACGCGATCAGTTGCCCAGCACCGGTAACTTAACTTCCCTCATGCAAGCTTGGGTACAGGTGTGTAAAACCAGCGATAAAGTAGAGTGTAGTATGGAGGTGGTGGGGAGCGACCTCGTCCAAGGCTGGGAGTCTGGCAGAAGCGGCGGCGGCCCGTTACTTTACGGTGTTGAGCCGCCACAACGGGTCTCCAGCACCAGCCGCGCGCTGGCCAGTCAGTAGGTTAGTGGTGGCGTTCCTCGCCTCGGCCAGTGGGAGGGGAGAGCCTTCTGCTGCTGCTGCCGCGGCTGCTGTGGGAGTGTGGGGTCCCGCCTGACGCTGCAGGGCCGCACCAGGGAGGAGGGAGGCGCGCCAGCAAGTGAAACTTGCCGGCCCATCGGCGGACGCGAGGTGGCGGGTTTTCCCTTTTAGTATCGGTCCGTATGTAGGTCAGGCTTAGTTTCGCTTTTACAGTGGTATGCGATGGTCGGGCCCGTGTCTGCTGCGAGCGTGTGTGAGGCGCGCCCCTCCCCGTGACCGCTACGGTGCTCTCTGACTACAGTACCTTCTGGTGCAGTGTGGGGTTTCAACCATAGCAGTGTACGAGTGTAAATACAGTGTAACACCCAGTCACTAGACGCAAGTAGTAACTGGCAGTGTTGCGGTACTACCCTAAACAGCAGTGTGTGTGTACGGATAATTGTCTGACGTGTGATTATTGACAACACAAGTGAATCCCCCGTACAAGGACTCGCAACTGAGGACAGACACCGAGGTAAGTCAGATTGTAATCTTTGACAGGATCACTTGCTGGTGCATTGAAGTCTCCGAGTCATTGAGCTTAGTGCATTGACCGAGAGGTTCAGGAAATGTGACGAGTTTGTGATAGTTTTGTGAATTATTGACCACTACACCTGACCCAATGAGTATCAGATATAAAGAGCACTGTTACTAGTGACTCTATAGTCACTCTATAGTCACTACAAGTCCTACATAAGTACGCAGTGTGGTTACATAGAGGAATCGAGTCCAACAACTCTCTGGGTCTGTGTCAGTGTGCTCAGCGAGATGTCTCGCTCATGCGCCACCTTCACCACTCGCTGCAAGTCGCTGTGTGAGAATACGTTGACCATCATATCTAATACAAGAAAGGGGAGAGTTAATAATTGCTATCTCGGGGTACTTCGTTGTCGGTGTCGCCATGGTGATAACAGATAACCCCAGCTTGTGTTTACTTTAGTGCTCCAGCTGGTGACTCTCAAGTACCAGACCAAGAAGGAGTTACATGGTCCTGGGTAGAGTAGTGATAAGTACACTGAACAGAAAGTCCCAACTCTGTAATTTCTTTGCCAGTGATCCGTCACTGACGCCCACCACGCTACATATGACAACATTAGGAGGAATACTTCATTGGGTGTAAAACTGGGCCGGTGAGGAATTTCTGGAGGATTCGAAGCTGCACCAGAGTGTGAGACTGGCTCAAGGAGGAGGCACTGTGCGCCTGGACAAGATACGTGTAGGGTGCAACAGCTGTATATTCGTGTATAGGTTTCGCGTGTTTGTGTATTCGTGTATAGGATTCGCGTGTTTGTGAATTCGTGCATAGGACTGTGCACCTGTTTGTGTCTGTGCATTTAGTTGTGATTTTGCGGATGGTGGGGATGGGCTTCAGTTCCTGGGCCCGCCTCTTAAAATAGAGTTGACTAGCGTATTGGAATTGTATCCGACGTGTCAATAACGGGTGATATTCGCGCCTGCGCGCGCGCGTGCGTGTGAGTGTGTGTGTGTGCGTGTGTATGTGTGTACTCACCTAATTGTACTCACCTAATTGTGCTTGCGGGGGGTTGAGCTTTGTCTCTTTGGTCCCGCCTCTCAACCGTCAATCAACAGGTGTACAGATTCCTGAGCCTGCTGGGCTCTATCATATCTATGTGTGTGTGTGTGTGTGTGTGTGTGTGTGTGTGTGTGTGTGTGTGTGTGTGTGTGTGTGTGTGTGTGTGTGGGGAGAGGAGGAGAGGGATGACACTGGTACAGGTGGAAGGAAGATGTCGAGAACGAGGAAGTCACGACAGGAGGCCGGGAGAGCGTAGCGTGGGACCCCAGCCATTAGACCTGTCGCAGGAGTACCCCCGCTTCAACGCACCTGTCGAGCGCTACCCGCTTCAACGCACCTGTCGAGCGCTACCCGCTTCAACGCACCCGTCGAGCGCTACCCGCTTCAACGCACCTGTCGAGCGCTACCCGCTTCAACGCACCCGTCGAGCGCTACCCGCTTCAACGCACCCGTCGAGCGCTACCCGCTTCAACGCACCTGTCGAGCGCTACCCGCTTCAACGCACCCGTCGAGCGCTATCCGCTTCAACGCACCCGTCGAGCGCTACCCGCTTCAACGCACCCGTCGAGCGCTACCCGCTTCAACGCACCCGTCGAGCGCTACCCGCTTCAACGCACCCGTTGAGCGCTACCCGCTTCAACGCACCCGTCGAGCGCTACCCGCTTCAACACACCGTCGAGCGCTACCCGCTTCAACGTACCCGTCGAGCGCTACCCGCTTCAACGCACCCGTCGAACGCTACCCGCTTCAACGCACCCGTCAAGCGCTACCCGCTTCAACGCACCCGTTTTGATAATCTTTAGGACGAAAACTGGAGTGTCAAATGCTCTCGGATTATTCCTATTTCCTTTAAACGATCAATAAAGATCAATTATGTATATATATATATATATATATATATATATATATATATATATATATATATATATATATATATATGTATTGCCGTCTGTACTTACCGTCAGAGCCACCTGCGTAGCATCAATGTAGACTGTATACCCAACTTCACAGTAGACTGTATACCCAACATCACTGTAGACTTTATACCCAACTTCCCAGTAGACTGTATACCCAACATCACTATAAACTGTATACCCAACTTCACTGTAGACTGTATACCCAACTTTACAGTAGACTGTATACCCACACCACTGTAGACTGTATACCCAACATCACAGTAGATTGTATACCCAACGCCACTGTAGACTGTATACCCAACATCACAGTAGATTGTATACCGAACATCACTACAGTAGACTGTTTACTCAACATCACTGTAGACTGTATACCCAACTTCACAGTAGATTGTATACCGAACATCACTACAGTAGACTGTTTACTCAACATCACAGTAGACTGTTAACCCAACTTCACAGTAGACTGTATTCCCAACTTCACAGTAGACTGTATACCCAACTTCACAGTAGACTGTATAACCAACTTCACTGTAGACTGTATACCCAACATCACTACAGTAGACTGTATACCCAACTTCACAATAGCTTGTATACCCAACATCACTGTAAACTGTATACCCATCTTCACTGTAGATTGTATACCCAACTTCACAGTAGACTGTATACCCAACATCACTGTAGACTGTATACCTAACATCCCTACATTAGACTGTATACCCAACTTCACTGTAGACTGTATACCCAACATCACTGTAGACTGTATACCCAACTTTACAGTAGACTGTATACCGACATCACTACAGTAGACTGTTTACTCAACATCACTGTAGACTGTATACCCAACCTCACAGTAAACTGTATACCTAACATCACTGTAGACTGTATACCCAACATCACAGTAAACTGTATACCCAACATCACTGTTGACTGTATACCCCAACATCACCACAAGAAACTGTATACCAAAATCACAGTAGCATGTATACCCCAACATCACAGCATCAACAGTACTGCAATGCCAGCAAGAGGTACGAACTTAAATTACATTAATCGCCTTTTGTGTTTCCAGACTGGGGTAAAGCTGTGCTGCACTTTACTAGTTTACTAACTAGTTTACTAACTAGTTTACCATTAGTGTAAACTAGTCTCTCCCGCCTGCGCTCCCTTGAGCGCAGGCGGGAGAGATACATAATAATTTACACGTGGAAAATATTAGAGGGGCTGGTCCCAAACCTGCACACAGAAATAACATCACATGAGACCAGAAGACATGGCAGGATGTGCAGAATACCCCCGTTGAAAAGCAGAGGTGCAACTGGTACTCTGAGAGAGAACTCTATCAACATCAGGGGCCCGAGACTGTTCAACACGCTTCCACTACACATAAGGGGCATAACTGGCAAACCCCTCACAGTGTTCAAGAGAGAACTGGATAAGCACCTCCAAAAGATACCTGATCAACCAGGCTGTGACTCATACGTCAGGCTGCGAGCAGCCGCGTCCAACAGCCTGGTTGATCAGTCCAGCAACCAGGAGGCCTGGTCGATGACCGGGCCGCGGGGACGATAAGCCCTGGAAGCACCTCAAGGTATCCTCAAGGTAAGGTAGTGTTGCCAGGGAAAAAACTGGTTTCTATACGTTGTTACCAGAGTGGAGAGGTGGTATTAACAGCCAGCAAACTCCGTTAACAAGCTTATGGAACAGAGTTAACAAATTATCAGTTTAACTGACAATTTGTTAATTAACTGTTAAGTTAATTCTATAGCCGGTTTAACCGATTTTTTTCTATACCCGGTTAACAGATGTTTTTCTATGGCCCGGTTTAACAGATGTTTTTCTATGGCCCGGTTTAATAGATGTTTTTCTATGGCCCGGTTTAACAGATGTTTGTCTATGGCCCGTTTAACAGATGTTTTTCTATGGCCCGGTTTAACAGATGTTTTCTATGGCCCGGTTTAATAGATGTTTTTCTATGGCCCGGTTTAACAGATGTTTGTCTATGGCCCGGTTTAACAGATGTTTTTCTATGGCCCGGTTTAACAGATGTTTTCTATGGCCCGATTTAACAGATGTTTTTCTATGGCCCGGTTTAACAGATGTTTTTCTATAGCCGGTTAACAGTTATGTTGCTGTGACTGGTTTATTTGTAATATTATTATAAACTGGTTCACAGATATATTTCTATGGCCCGGTTAAGAGTCATATTACTATAGCTGGTTTAACTAGTATACTAAAACTTGCTTAAGTTAATTATATTACCATAACTGGTTTATCAGTTACTTTACTGGTTTAACAGTTATTTGACTGTACCAAGTAATGAATGATATATCCTTTAGTGTATTGTCAACTGGGGAGAAGTTATTAAGGTGAAAATGTCGTTCCTCCTGCCCCCCACACCAACCCTATTGCAGTTTAGCCATCTGCAAGCGTGTGTAGTGAACCTTTAACACAACTATAAATTGAAGTATTTCTCTGCAGTATTACCAGAATGGAATTGGATTGATGAAGGCTATTGAGTGTTGCCAGACTTGCGAGTCGTACAGTTAAATGAACAGAAACAATAACAAAAAGTGATTGGAATAACGGGGCTTAAGCTTGCATCTAAATTAAAGCTTGGAAGGAATGTTTAAAAAGTGGGAAGGAAGAAATAACGGGATGAGTGAAGGA
>WNGS01006157.1:22742-38776 GCA_020271785.1 Procambarus virginalis | reverse complement strand
GGAGGGGTGAGGGAGGGAAGTCGTACCGCTCGCGCTCCGTTAAAATCGTGACATTAACCGGGATTTCTTAGGACCACAGCCTTGGATTACCGATTACAGGCATAACAAGTGCATAGTGACCCGCTGGAAAATTGAAAACAGTCATTATCAACGGAACTTTGTGTTAAATAGATAATAAACGGGAGACCACGTGGGCCAGTGCATGAGGCTTTGTGTACGTGCGTGTATGAGGAAAAAAAATAGTGAACGGTGATTCGTGGAACAGTGAAGTGGAACGGGTACCACAACAACATATAAGTTGGAAGTGAAGGAAAATCGTGCATAGAATATTATAAATATAGAATGCTAGAAATATAGAATAGTGGCAAGAGCGGCATCAGTAGGCTGTTTCCACAAGCCACGCGAGGCCTACCCCAGGGCACGTCCCACAGGGATAAAATACGGAAATCATATAGTGTACTATGGAAATGTGAATCTAATAATTAGCAATAAAGTGAGTGAATACCATTGCAAGCCGGAAATTAGGCGGAAAATCCCTTGTAAGAATACAAGCAAAGAAAAATCAGTGTTATAAATCGAGTAGCTGGAAACTCGTGACATCAACCTGGGACGACAAGAGGTCACCTGTACCGCACCGGGGACCAGCTTCGCTACCCTACGCTAAGTACCTGCCATAAAGTTTGAACAAAATAACATACATAATATTACAAATCTACGGTATACATATAGTATTATAAATATTAAATATATAAAAATATACATATAACTTTATAAAGAGTTAAAAGGACTGACATCAACAAGTGATCCACACAGTAAACCACAAATACAACACAATACATCAGAAAATGGAGAGGTGTGGCGAGTGCTCGGGAGTACTGGGAAAACGTAATGTAGGCGTAACGTGTTGCATCTGTAACATGAGATTTCACCTGGGCTGTACAGAAGTATCTCCAGGATGCACAAAAAGGCAAGGAATTTACTGGGTCTGCAAAGATGACAGATTAATGTTAGAGAACATAACTAAACTGATGAAAAACATTCCCGAGTCACAGAGATTACCATTCACAGACAAGCTACCAGTGATATATGCAGACTGGGATAAGACAACATTGGTTAACGACCAAAACCCAGGAACAGATAGTTTAGAGAACCGCAGCAGTAATGTGGAGGAAGAGGGTATTGTAGTACATAATAGCAGCAATATTGCAGAGTCAGGTAATATAAACGATGTGAGCAACAGTGAGACAGAGTGCATAAATGAAGGAATTGGGACGAAAAGCGGAGATGGCTCCAATAAAGAGGTAGACAAGACAGACACAGATATAAATACCTTGAAAAACGCAAAACCGGAACACATTTGCAAATTCTACGCTAAAGGAATATGCAAATATGGAAAATTAGGAACAAAATGCCATTTTCTGCATCCTCGAAAATGCAGGAACATGTTGGCGAGGGGTACATGCCGTTTTGGAACAGGGTGTAGATACTTCCACCCCAAATTATGTCAATTTTCAATTAGGGACAAAAAATGCTACAATCTTCAGTGTCCGGAATTCCACGTGAGAGGTACACAACGTTATAGACGGGAAAATCAGTATGACACTACTGGCAATTTTTAGAGGAAGGCAGAAACAGAGCAGAAAATATAAGAGAGAGGAACAGTCAGATGGAACCACCACAGGATTACAGAGGGGAAGGGAGATACCCACAAGTCTGGAATACACATTACCAACAAACACACAGGTACTACACCACACAACACTCGCCCCACTACCGAAACTGGACGAATCACTTCGAAAACAACACACCCTGGACGCAAACACAGTGGCCCCCTTACCAGAGCCTCAGATATTAACACCAAGTAAGGCATCCAGCACTTCCACTACCACGATAACATCATTTATATTTGCCAACATTCAAGGTATAAAAACACGCAAATCCAACAAAGTTCACTTTATAGATGGTCTCCTTCATGAGGCAAATGCAGTGTTTGCAGCCCTAACAGAAACCCACACAAAGGACTACCATGATGGTGAAATATGGATCTCAGAGTACAATCTTTTCAGATGTGATAGGAAACACCGGCTTCAGGGTGGGGTCAGCCTATACATCAAAGACACACTCATCTGTACTGAGCTGCTAAACACCTCAATGATATGGTGGAAGTGCTGATAATCAAAATAGAGATTATAAATGTAGTTATTGTCCTTGTATATAAGTCACCGGAGGCAAACCCTCAGCAGTTTAAAGACCAACTAATGAAAGTAGAACACTGCTTGGAAAACCTCACAAATCCAGCTCCGAACATCATCTGCTTGGGGACTTCAACCTACGGCACCTGAAATGGAAGCACCTGGCTAATACAGTAATATCAGAAAGAATACCAGGAAGTAGCCTTAATGAACAGGCACATGCAAATGACCTGCTACGGATGTGCGACAGGTTTGCCTTAAACCAGCAAATAGTAGAACCAACCAGGAAGGAGAACACGCTGGACCTCATTTTCACTAATAATGATGAATTGATCAGGAACATAATGATTACAAATACCTGTTACTCAGATCACAACTTAATTGAAGTTATGACAACCATGGGGAATAGACCTTCAAAACCAGTCCAGATTCCGGTGGAGGAGATTTCAGCAAATTCAACTTCAATAATAAACAGATAAACTGGGAGCAAATAAACCAGGACTTCACAGAAATAAACTGGGAAGAACAGCTAGGAAATGCGAACCTGAACCAGTGCCTGGAAAAAATAAGCTCAGTAGCACTAGAAATATGTACAAACCGCATCCCCCTAAGAAAAAAGAGGAAGAGATGCAGATTGGAACGAGAACGTCGTTCCCTATATAGGCGAAGAAAACGAATCGCGGTACAACTTGAGAGTCGCACCCTATCTCAGGAACGGCGAAGAAGGTTAGGTAGCGAAATAGGAAAAATTGAACTCAAGCTACAAGAATCATACAAAACGCAGGAGAGGGAAAGAGAGCAAAAGGCCATCAGTGAAATAGAGAGAAACCCGAAATATTTTTTCTCCTATGCAAAATCAAGATCAAAAACCACATCTAGTATCGGGCCCTGCGAAAGGAAGATGGAACTTTCACCGATGACAACAAAGAAATGAGCGAGCTACTGAGGAAGCAATACGACTCTGTCTTCAGCGAGCCATTAAACGCACTAAAGATCGATAACCCAAATGAATTTTTCATGGATATGATACCAACATCAAATCATATATCAGACGTCACCCTATCCCCACTGGATTTTGAAGAAGCCATAAACAGTATGCCTATGCACTCCGCACCAGGCCCGGATTCTTGGAACTCCATATTCATCAAGAACTGTAAAAAACCACTATCGCAGGCCCTTCACATTCTGTGGAGACAAAGCCTAGATACTGGCGTTATTCCTGATATACTAAAAACAGCAGAGATAGCACCACTTCATAAAGGAGGAAATAAGGCAGAGGCAAAAAATTACAGACCGATAGCACTAACATCGCACATCATAAAAATTTTGAGAGAGTGCTAAGAAGTAAGATCACAAAATACATGGAATCACAGCATCTCCATAACCCCGGACAACATGGTTTCAGAACAGGGCGCTCTTGCCTGTCGCAGTTGCTGGACCACTATGATATGGCATTAGATGCTATGGAAGACAAACAAAACGCTGATGTAATTTACACAGATTTCGCAAAAGCTTTTGATAAATGTGACCATGGTGTTATTGCCCATAAAATGCGCTCAAAAGGAATTACCGGAAAAGTAGGCAGATGGATCTACAATTTCCTGACCAACAGAACCCAATGTGTAATAGTCAACAAAATAAAATCCAACCCGTCAACCGTTAAGAGCTCAGTCCCCCAGGGTACTGTGCTTGCTCCAGTACTTTTTCTCATCCTCATATCAGACATAGACAAGAGCACAACCTATAGCACTGTATCATCCTTTGCAGATGACACTAGGATCTTCATGAGAGTAGGCAACATAGAGGACACGGCGAACCTCCAGTCAGATGTAGATCAGGTCTTTCTATGGGCTACAGAAAATAATATGGTGTTTAACGAAGACAAGTTCCAGCTCATGCGCTATGGAAAAAATGAAAATATAAAAACGGAAACCACGTACAAAACTCAGGCAAATCATAACATAGAACGAAAAGGCAATGTAAAGGATCTGGGTGTACTCATGTCGGAAGACCTTACCTTTAAAGAACACAATAAAGTAGCCGTCACAACTGCAAGAAAAATGACAGGTTGGATAACAAGAACTTTTCACACTAGAGATGCTATACCGATGATGACACTTTTCAAAACGCTTGTGCTCTCTAGAGTGGAGTACTGCTGCACAATGACAGCCCCTTTCACTGCTGGTGAAATTGCTGACCTGGAGAGCGTGCAGAGGTCCTTTACTGCTAGAATCCACTCGGTAAAACATCTAAACTATTGGGACCGACTTAAGAGCCTAAATCTGTATTCCCTTGAGCGCAGGCGGGAGAGATACATAATAATTTACACGTGGAAAATATTAGAGGGCTGGTCCCAAACCTGCACACAGAAATAACATCACATGAGACCAGAAGACATGGCAGGATGTGCAGAATACCCCCGTTGAAAAGCAGAGGTGCAACTGGTACTCTGAGAGAGAACTCTATCAACATCAGAGGCCCGAGACTGTTCAACACGCTTCCACTACACATAAGGGACATAACTGGCAAACCCCTCACAGTGTTCAAGAGAGAACTGGATAAGCACCTCCAAAGGATACCTGATCAACCAGGCTGTGACTCATACGTCAGGCTGCGAGCAGCCGCGTCCAACAGCCTGGTTGATCAGTCCAGCAACCAGGAGGCCTGGTCGATGTCCGGGCCGCGGGGACGATAAGCCCCGGAAGCACCTCAAGGTATCCTCAAGGTATGATGATCAATGTGCTGGTTGGTGTAGATATGAGACAGAAGATTTTGATCAGGATCAATATCAGTGTGCATAGAGATGCAGAGGGATCACGATACAGGATACACGATAAAGCAAAACACCAGAATAAAAGCAAATACAATAAAATAATAACAATTTAGAAGTAAAATAAAGATCCAATAGATAGCCAGGAAGGACACAGAAGTTACATAAAATAAAAAAAAATCAGTAGAGACTGATAATGTAAATGAAAAATAAAAAATAATATAAGTGTAAAAATAAAAAATATTAAGAAAAGTAATAATCATAAAGTAAATGATCTTGAAGATAATTAGCTTAGTAATGGTTAATTAAAATCCTATAATTGGTATGAACCTAAGAAAACAAAGTGAGCTCAAATAGATAATTCCGAGAGAAAAAAAAAGATGCCATGTAAATCTAAGTAAAACTTGAAATTTACTCTAATATAAATCTAAGTGTAAAAATAAACAGGGTGAGAGTATATTAATGTGGAAGATTTTACTATAATACTGAGGTAGATGCTTATAAAACAACTATACTATTAATTAATTACAATAAATGATTACAAAAAACAAATACCAAGTTACTTTAAATATAACAGGGTGATAAAATCCCTAGATTTAGTGACAAGGGGATTAATTAAGACCAAATAATTAGGAGTAAAACAGGCAAAGATGACAAACAAAAAATAAAAATAAAAAAACTTTGGAAAGGAAAGACAGAGCTTAAGTACACTTTGGTAGTATGTGAGACTACAAATTATGTTCTGGTTATTCAGCTGTTATCCCACAATCATCCAGGAAGGAAGTGAGGTGTGCTTCAGTGGTTATGACATAAGTTTTCCAGAGTCAGTCTTCCTAGCTATTATTTTACCATCGCGCACAAAACAGTGTTTAATAGCACGGGATCTTTTGCAGATTCCACGTAGTTTAAATAAGAGATTTTGTCTGAATCTGGTTAGACATTCGTTCACATAAACATTGGATTTCGTAGCGACTGCAGCAGTGATAAGGTCTGACTTGCGGGAGCAGCTATCTAATCTGACACGAATCTTTCTGTTATTTGTGCCAGATGATTTCGTACCCACTCTATAAGCTGACTTGATGTCACTTGCTTCGATTGAATAATTCAGCTTAGTACGCAATTCCTGGATCACGATGGCAGTACAGTCTTCTCTGTCAGTTTCATGGGGAAAATCAAGTGATGAGATGATAACAGAATCAAGGAGCTTAAGTTGATCTGATTCGTCTTGGGTTGCAGTGTGTTGCTGTTGTAGGGAGTTAAAATGGTTCTCTAACTTTTGTAACATCTCTTCTTGCTTCCTAGAGGTTTCTGCTGATTTAGAGTTAGTAACCGAGGTCTGAAGGGAGCTTAATTCCTGTTCGAGGTGGCCGACTCTGGCAGACAGATCTTGGTTAATCTTGTGCATGGCCATCACTCTGTAGCTTCATTATCAGGTCCGACTGCTCTCGGATTATAGACTTTTGGTCATCATGTATCTGAGTCAATAATTTGAGCCATGGATTATCAGCGAGACGCTTAAAGTCAGAACAAGGGGAGGCAGCTCGTTTAAGTTGCTCCATATGGTTACTTAACTGTTGCATGGCTCGAGTCGGTGACGACGCTCCACTCAGCTGGGAAGGTTTGTTATTGTTGACGCAGGGAGGGTCGGTACCCCCCTCGGCAGCCACTAAGGGGGAGACAGCCGCGTTTTTCCTGTTGCTAGCTTGGCTGGTTGGGTTCATCCTGATAGGTGTGCTATCTTTATTTGCGGCCTTACCGAGCTTAGTTGTAACGTACGATTATGTTACGTTGTTGGGTTGATTAGATTGTTACGTTGTTAGGTGTTTAGTGAGTTTCATATTTATTTAGTAGTCCTGGATACAGCAGTGTCGTAGACGTTGAGACGAAGCCTGGAGCAGAGCAGAGAGCTGAGTGAGGCCGGAGTCGTGGAGCTCTATGCGGGAGAGCGTGGCGGCTCGATTGGGAATTGTGAGTGTCTGAACTCGGGGAGCGAGAGCATGGCGGCTCGATGAGGTCGTAGTCTGCTGTCTGCTCTGTGTCGAAGCTGTAGCGTCTTGAGTCGATTAGAACTATACACGCCGAGTGCTACATTGTTGACTGTAGAAATTGTACTGTCCGCTATTCATCAAATCGCTTGCTTATAGTGATTACACCTCAGCTCCCTCCAACAAGATGAGAAGAGTATTACCTGTAATTGGGGAAAAGATTGTAGCTTCTGTAATTAGTGCTAATTAATGCTATTACGATAATGAGATAATGGAACGAGTATTAGATTTACTCGCTATAAAGTCCTCAAATCACACCAACCTACATACCTTAAGGTTACCTTGAGGAGCTTCCGGGGCTTAGCGTCCCCGCGGCCCGGTCGTCGACCAGGCCTCCTGGTTGACGGAGATAATATACATAATTTGTAATATATACTTACAATTCTCAAATAATGTGGAGATTAGAAGGTATATTCCTTGGAGTTCACACTGACTACACGGGATTATAATGCTTTGCACTTAATTAATTTCCCCTCCTCTGTGTTGGACAAACTTGAAGTAGTACAGAATGAAGCCATGAGGATAATTCTTGGTGCCCCAAGATGCACAAGAATCATCAACATGCGGGAAGAACTGAAGCTTCCAACCATACGAGAAAGAATCATGCAAGTCAACACGACCTTTTGCCTTAAAGTCATGAGACACCCTACATCTCCTGCATTGATGATGGTCACGTGTAACGTACGTTTATGTTACGTTGTTGGGTAGATTACATACACAGTGTTTAGTGAGTTTCATATTTATTTAGTAGTCCTGGATACAGCAGTGTCGTAGACGTTGAGACGAAGCCTGGAGCAGAGCAGAGAGCTGAGTGTGGCCGGAGTCGCGGAACTCTATGTGGGAGAGCGTTGTAGCTGGATGAGGTCGTAGTCTGCTGTCTGCTCTGTGTCGAAGCTGTAGCGTCTTGGGTCGATTAGAACTGCCTACACCGAGTACTACATTCTTGACTGGAGATTGTACTGGTTTGCTATTCTCAAATCGCTGGCTTATATACGGTGACTACACCTCACAGTAAGATAGGAGGGTGGAAAACCCGTTACCTGTAAATAGGGATAGGATTATAGCTTGTGTAATTAGTTATGCCATTAAGAGAGCGTACTGCGGCCCGGACAGTAATCCTCAGGTCGCTAACCTCCCTCTTTGGAGAAGCCAATCTACAAGTTCTTCTCACATGCTATGTACAGGCAGTCAGATCAGTGATCGACTATGCCGCACCTGCACTCACAAGTCTATCACACAAACAGTGGAAAAAGCTTGAAGTTGCCCAAAACAATGTTATGAGAGCCGCACTGGGAGCCCCCATGTGGACCAGAATTGAAACTCTAAGACTGGAAACGGGTTTGCCCTCTCTTCAAGAAAGAATATCATAAAGAACAGCTACAATTATCAGTAAGATAATTATTTCTCCTGATCCAATCCCAGTACGGCAGGCCTTGGTGGTTGGACTTAGCCAAAACAATGGAAACTCTTGGGCTGCCAGAGCAGGAAATGTCTTAAACAGATTACATTTAAAAGGCACGATTCTTGATAGAGAGGGTGATCAACCACTCCCAAACTACACTTCTTCCGCACCGTGCGAAGAGCCTACCTTCAAAATAGTAATTGAAAGTCTCCCAATGTAAAAGGCTGCCTATGATCCAGCAATCCTAAGGCTCAATGTAGAAAAGCAAATGTTTAACATTGCAGCAGCAGGAGCCACCCACATCTTCACGGATCAGTTGACTCAGAATATGAGAGTGCTGGCGCTGCTCTTTGCACGGCCAGCGTACAGGCATATTGGAGACTGGGAGGACTAGTATCATCAACCCAAACTGAGCTGTTTGCCATACAACAGACATTCCCATATATGATTGCACAAAACACTCAAAATGAAATCATACAAACTAACTCAAAAGCTACACTTCAAATATTAGGACAAAACAGTGGAAAGATAACGTGGAAATAATTACCACCATTTTGTATCTTGGAGCAGTCGCTAAAGGCAAAGGACTCAACATAACCTTAAACTGGATCCCATCCCATGTTGGAATCCCATTAAATGAGAAAGCCGATGAAATTGCTAAATTGGCAACTCGTCATCCAGTGACACATAAAACAATTCAACCCAGCCTAGAGAACAAAAACATCATCACCAAAAAACTCTCACACCTCAACAAAGCCTACCTACACCAGAGAGTAGCTGAAGGTTCGCCCTCTGCAACATGGTATCTTCAGGCAACCAAATTAGAAAGGTAAATATCCCAAAAGGAATCTACAGGAAAATAGCAGTTAGGTTACATAGACTACGTCTAAGTTACAGATGCAACTGGGAGATTGGTGAACCCCGACAGAGAGAGTGCATCTTCTGCCAAACTGTCAGAGAAAAGCCATTACTTCACTATCTTCTGGAATGTGAAGCAACTAACGACCTTAGAAGAGCTTTAAGAGTCCCTGATTCTTGCAGTAACCACCCTGAAGCCATCAACACAGCCACTCTTCTGGTCAACAAAGGTGTCCAGCAGCTGGACACCCTCATAAAGACTGTCAAGCAGTATCCTCCCCCGCGATACCAGCTTGACGATTAAATGCGACCTCAGAACACTGAAAAGAATTACTGAACAAAAAATTGTACCACTTAAGGGCTATTCATGCCCGTTCCACCTCTTGGGTGACTTAATCTTTATCAATCATCAATCAATCTTTCCAAGAATCTAATGACTCTCTCGTTACAGCGGGTAATAAACTAAGTTTGGCAGCTTCCTCCCATTTATTTACGAGACCATTTGCAATTCCTTGCGGGTCAGGATGTGCAACAAAATTATGCTTTTTACCCCCTACTTTATTTACGTCTTGCCAGATTTCCTTCAAGTTTCTGTTACTCTCAACTTTCTCTGCAAGCTCCTGCCAATACTTGCTCCTAATTTCCTTTCTCTTCTCCCCACACAGCCTAGCAACTGCCAGTAAAGCATTCTTCCCTTCCTCAGTCCTACCATTCCTATTCCAATTCCTGTGAGCTCTCCTCGTTATTAATGTCCACCCTTTAAGTATTTTATCATGTGTATAATTTTCTTTTCTGGGGGGATGCTTTTTTATACTAGATGTTTTCCGGTTCAATGTTGCATTAAATACATCTACCTCCTTAATTAAATCTTCATAAAATGCTTCTGCCAAAACTGGCTTATAAGTATCATACCATGACCAACAAGACCCCTTAATTCTCCCTCACTAAACTCTAAGCTTTTCCTCTGTAGGCAGACATTCTTTTTATCTAGTCTAAGCTGTATTTGTAATGCAAAAAGTTCACTTAGCATTTCATCCACCGTAAGACAATTCCCCTCTAAGCCCTCAGCATTTATCAAACAAGCATAATCTAATCTCCCTCCCCTCAAATGAGTAGGATAGGGCTCGCTCAGCAGCTGAACATCTTCATGTTCCTGCAAACACTGGTACCATCTGCAACCATTCCTATTTGCTTTACCCCTTGATCCTAAAGCTGGATGTCTGGCATCCCCTACCACAAGTGTATCTTCAGAAAAGAAGGAATCTGGCAAGTATCTTAAATCAAGGGAGCTATCAGAGATGTATAGATTAATGAAATTTAACTCTCGGTCTTGTAATTGTATTCGCAAACTAATACTTTCAATACCTCAATATCTCTGAGGGATTCCAGTTATCTCGACAGGTATGGTACTTTTGACATAACATGAGACCCCCCTAGTTCCTCCATCAGCATATAAGTGAAAACCTCTATAGCCATTTAGCCTCAGAATGCTACCATCCCTATCCCCAGTTTCCTGGAGTACTCCTATGTCAATATTCTCTCTAAGATTATAATAGTGTACATCCACCGCTCTAGTTTTTAATCCATTAACGTTCCAAGATAATATTCTCAATCTACTTTCATCCATGATTAATAATAAAACTACCTTTGCTCTGTCCGTCACATTCCATGAGATACGAGAGTACCTTAGGGACTTCCTCCCAACACTGTAACATTTTTGCTTTCTCCTCACTTGCACAACTACTACTAACATCGAAGGTAATATTATTCATATCTATTCTCTTTTTTATTTCTGTATACCATTTTACTTTAACCTTTGTTTCAACATTTGTCACTACAGGAGGTTGAACACCGCTAACACTACTAGAAAGTGTATTTTCCTGACTATGCTCTATCATCGATACGTCAAGCTCTTCCTTACTTTCTTCTACGCACGTTTCACTTTCCATTTCACGTGATGTTTCACCGCCATCTTCACCCCGTCTGCCTTCCATAGCTAATTTTTCCAATGCATCAATCCTCTTGTCTAGTTTTTTAGATATTCCAATATTTGATTACCAACCTCAGAGTTCACCATATTGTCCTGACCCTTGTCCTCACAAGGTTTCATTTTTTCAACTGCATTACAAACTTTCCCTAGGCTCGCCTTAATTGTCTCCGTTCCCTTCTCCCACACATTGTTCATAGGGGCTGTCGTTAACTTCCAGCTGTTTCCTCCATGTTCCTGCTGCACAATCTTTCCTTCCTTCGAGGATACATCTATCCTGCTTGTAGGATCCGTCCTGGAGTCTCTCAGATGAGGCTTCATAGGGCACAGATAGGAACCATCATTGTGGCTGCCTCGACAATTACAAGATGGGACGATTTTTTTACTTTTTTCAATCATGACTACACTCTCGCGAGTCGTGTACTATACTACAATACGGTATTGTAGTATAGAACACGTTCTATACTACAATACCGACACCTTGGGTCAAACTGGCATTTGCATGATATATGTCCCCAACGAGAACACTTGACGCATAAAATGGGCTCCTCAATGAATTTTGCAACTATCCTGTAGCCTAGTCCTTGCACAAAAATTCTTTCCGGAGCCTCACCCTTTACCAAGGCAACAACCAGGATTTGTTTTTCACCACGAATACTGTTCCTCTTTGCCCAAACAACACTATCATTGTTAAGAAGAAGATAATCAGGATCCAATTAAGTTGGATACTTAAAAATATTATCTTGGTGTGCATCATACCTTCTTCCGGAGTAACCATCACAACATTCTCGAACCCAACTGTCGTTAGGTGTTCCACGGCCTTTTCTGTCCCAACTGTTCTCACCTAATTGTGCTTGCGGGGGTTGAGTTCTGGCTCTTTGGTCCCGCCTCTCAACCGTCAATCAACTGATGTACAGATTCCTGAGCCTACTGGGCTCTGTCATATCTACATTTGAAACTGTGTATGGAGTCAGCCTCCACCACATCACTTCCGAGTGCATTCCATTTACTAACTACTCTGACATTGAAAAAGTTCTTTCTAATGTCTCTGTGGCTCATTTGGGTACTCAGCTTCCACCTGTTTCCCCTTGTACGTGTGACACCTATGTTAAATAATCCATCCTTGTCCTCCCCTGTCAGTTCCCCTGAGAATTTTGGATGTAGTGATCATGTCTCTCTTAGCTCTTCTGTCTTCCAGCGACGTGAGGTGCAGTTCACGTAGTCTGTACTCATAACTCATGCCTCTTAGTTCTGGGACTAGCCTAGTGGCTTACCTCTGAACTTTTTCCAGCTTCGTCTTGTGCTTGACTAGATACGGGCTCCATGCTGGGGCTGCATACTCCAGGATTGGCTTTACATATGTGGTATACAAGGTTCTGAAGGATTCCTTGCACAGGTTTCTGAAAGCAGTTCTGATGTTAGCCAGCCTCGCATAGGCCGCTGATGTTATTCTTTAGATGTGGGGTTCGGGAGACAGATTTGGCGTGATATCAACTCCCAGATCTTTCTCTCTGTCCGTTTCGTGACGACTTCATCTCCCATTCGCTATCCAGTGACTGGTCTTCTAGTTCCTCCTCCGAGTTTCATTACCTTACATTTACTTGGGTTGAACTTTAGTAGCCATTTGACGGACCATTCCTTCAGTTTGTCTAGGTCATCTTGTAGCCTCATGATATCCTCCTCTGTCCTGATCCTCCTCATAATTTTTGCATCATCAGCAAACACCGAGAGGAACGAGTCAATTCGTTCTAGGAGATCATTTACGTATATCAGAAACAGTATAAGTCCAAGGAATGATCCCTGTGGGACTCCACTGGTGACTCTCCGCCACTCCGAGACCTCACCCCTCACGGTGAGTGTTACGACTCTGGGTTCTTTAGAGGGAAACCAGAGGTCAAAATTGAGCTTATTATCGACAATATGGCAGGGCACGCATAGAGAGTTGAAGCTGTTTGTAATCTTCCCTGCCAGTCGTAAGATTAGTCTTGTCTCTCGAAGAGTATTTAAAGATTGAGCTTGGGGTTGATTATTAAATAATAAAATAGGCACCAACTATGTTTACTAATCTGTCTAATCATTTGTAAAGTAAACCTGAGTAAATTTAGTATCGGGCACCGGTATGATTAGTTGAACAGTCTGCCGGCAGCATAGCTTTCGGAGAGGGAGACGAGAGACTCGCGGTCCTGCTGGGCTGACTGGTTGTGGTGGAAGGAAGTGCCTCTCCCTCCTCTTATTTATTTATTTCTGTATCTTCGTCTGGTTAAGTTTTCTTTGCTATTTTTATGGTTATATTGTGGCATACCTATCGTTCTATGTGTAGAGTAGTATACCTGGGGTGTAGTAAGTATATTTAAAAGTTTTTATCTTACCTGCTAGGCTAACTGGGGTCCCAGTGTAACCACGTGGTCCCCTACCCTAAGCTGACTCCAGCGTGTTATAGTAGAGCTTTACCCTAGCTTGTTTCCAGTGTAAACCTTGTATCCTGCTTATGTGGACCAAGGCTTTTAACGTAAGATTGTGTGGTAAAGTTAGTATTAAATTGTTATTGGTGTGATTGTGCATGGGGGGTGTTAAGGGGTTAATAAATAAGTAAGTTTGAACAGAGTATCCCTTGTTCCTGTGTGGGAGTACAATAATCTATTCCTAGACTAACCGAGTTTAGTAGCAAGCATTTATTATTGTGGATATTTTACTTTGGGGGCCGGGCCTTTTGTTTCTCCCATATCTTGATACCTCTAGTCTACTTACCCTTACCCCTTAATAGTACCAGTTCCCCATAGCAAGCCCACTATTGTTCGTAACAAGTGGTTGGCCTGTCCGGGAGGAACGTTATTATTGTAAAAAATTAGATTTTTGAGTGCCAAAACTAAAAATTCTTGTTTCCGCAGAACGGTTGTGGGCTAGCCTAGGGTCCAGCTCATCTGGCGTAGAACATTCTTTGCACTGACTGGACACCCAGCTGGATCTCTTCACGATTAAGGTTAGTGTGGCCTTGTGTTAGGGGCCGTGCAAGTTTTTGTTTTTCTAATTTTTTAATTTTTAATTTTTTCTGTGGCTAGGAGCTAAAATTTTTAGTCATGTCATCTGAAATGCAGAGACTGGCAATGAACCCTTCAGTGATAGAGATAAAGAAGCTCAACAAAGCAAATTTAATATTGTTAGGCAAGGAATTTGGCCTAGAATTAAATGACGCAGATAGAAAGTGGATTTTGATGAATGAAATTTTACGGCATTGTATAGACCAAGAACTAGTGCCAAGTGATACAATTTATGCGAACCCAATTCAGGGGAAAGTGCAGTGAGTAGAAATATAGAATTAGAATTAACACTAGCCAAGTTAAGACTGGCAGAGCAAGAGGCCAGAGTAGCAGAACAAAATGCTAAAGTGGAAGAGCAAAGGCTCAAAAATGAGGCGGCAAGAATGGTACCACCTACTGGGGACTCGAACTCCAGACATTCCGATAAAAAACACAACTTGCCTGAATTTTCAGAGTCAGACCCTGAAAGATTTTTTAACCATTTTCAGAGACTAGCCATGTCCATGAACTGGCCAAGGGAAGAGTGGGTGAAAATCTTGCAGGGGCGGCTTAGGGGTAAAGCACAAGATATTTTTATTAATATGCCTGACGACGAGTGTTTTGTATATGATGAAGTCAGGGAAAGAATTTTGAGGGCGTACGAAATTACTCCTGAAGCTCACCGCCAAACTTATCGCAACCTTAGGCCCACTCACAACCAACCGTTCACTGAATTTGCCAATGAGCAAATTAGATTGTTTGATAAATGGATTCGCTCGGCTAAAGCCGAAACATACCAGGCACTCAGAAATGTAGTCTTAGTAGAACACTTTATAGATAGTATGCCAGAATATATTTCGCAATACCTTAGAGGTAGAGGGTAGAGTTAAATTCTAAAATAGGGGACTTGGCCAAGATGGCAGAAAACTACCAGTTGGCGGGCAAAAGGCCCAATAAAAATAATTTTACCCACAGAGTAACAAAAACTTATACCACAGCCAGTCCAGACCAGCTCATTCCAACCTTCACCTAATGCACCTTCTGTTTCAGACATAACTAACCCTGTTAAATTGTTTACCCCCACAACACTAAAGAGTGAACCGAAGGGTAATTCGGTTAGTAATGTCTCTTCTCCCCGACGTTTCTGTGGTCATTGTAAAAGTTCAACCCACAATATTAGCCGTTGTTGGCAACTGTACCCGGAAAAAAAAGACCCAATGCTCTCGTTGTGACACAGGGCTTGAGGCCTTCTGAAGGGTTAGGGAGTAAGACTTCCAACCCACAGTGGTTGGACCTGCTTACCCCATTCTTATCGAAAGGGAGACTACTTTTGTCTGAGGGTTCTTCCTGGAGGACGTGGTGATCTTCCGAGACACCGGTGCCATCCAGACTTTAATTTTAGAGAGATGCTTTGCAAGGTGCCAATACTCTCGACACTGGAGAGGTGGTATGGTCGAGGTGTGTCACTAGTGATACTCGAGCATACCCCTCCGTAAGGTTACCCTGGAATCTGATTTCCACAAGGGTATTTGTACAGTCGGAGTCACTTCGTACTAACCTTTCCCTAATGTTGATGTAATATGGGTAATGATTTAGCCGGGGATAAGGTAGGGGACTCCAGACTGCCTGTTATGTTGCCTAACCCAAAGGTTTGCCTGGATTCACCCACCGCAGAGGATAATGTTGTGTACCCTGCGTGCGTGGTGACTAGGTCTATGGGACTTAAAGTAGGGCAGCCCTGTGCTTGCCAAGGTGGTAAATCC
>WNGS01006157.1:0-12500 GCA_020271785.1 Procambarus virginalis | reverse complement strand
GTTGGCAACTACTGAAGCAGTGTTGCTGAGGTGTTGGCAACTACTGAAGCAGTGTGTGAGGTGTTGGCAACTACTGAGGCAGTGTTGCTGAGGTGTTGGCAACTACTGAGGCAGTGTTGCTGAGGTGTTGGCAACTACTGAGGCAGTGTTGCTGAGGTGTTGGCAACTACTGAAGCAGTGTTGCTGAGGTGTTGGCAACTACTGAGGCAGTGTTGCTGAGGTGTTGGCAACTACTGAGGCAGTGTTGCTGAGGTGTTGGCAACTACTGAGGCAGTGTTGCTGAGGTGTTGGCAACTACTGAGGCAGTGTGCTGAGGTGTTGGCAACTACTGAGGCAGTGTTGCTGAGGTGTTGACAAGGACCGAGACAGCGCTGGGAGAGGTACACTTACCCATGGTGGTGTTGGTGCCAGCATCAATCAGCAACATCTCCCAGCCGGGAGACGGAAGAGTCCATCATTACCGTAGGACTCAAACACCAGGTGATGGAGGTAAACTCCTCCATGGCCTCCTGGAGGGACCTGGGGGGGGGGGGACAGACCTGACGATTATGATATGTTATAATACTGTTTCTGAGTCTCTGTCTCTGTCTATTTGTCTGTCTCTCTCTCTTATGTTTTGTTTTTAAAATATTTAGATACGAAGCTGTCTGACAGGGCAAAAAACCACCTCGTGGGGTCTGGATGTGGCACTGCCACGTTGTTCTCTTTTGAATTATGGTGACCTCCGACCACCCTATGTTCATCCCAGTGACACTGATTTATATCCACGAGGAAGTGGCGAGGGGAGGGGGTGTTCGAACATACATATACAGGGTTAGTAGATGCATGAAATNCTCAAATCTCTGAATATGTTAGAATTAAGTCACTGCACATTCTCTCATGTGTATTAACATCTATAAACGCTGAACTGTAATGCCAATCCTGACCTCAAAAGCTTCATAGAAGGTTGTAACAGAACCCATGAACACCACACCAGAAATAAATACAGTTTTTATATACCTAGAGTACGACTTAATCAAACTAGAAATGCTCTTCAAATCAAGGGACCCAGAATGTGAATGACCTTCCCAACCATGTTAAAGATTGTACCTCTCTCAACCAGTTTAAGATAAAAACGAAGCTATACCTAATAAATTCCCTGTAACCTACTTACCCCTCTATTGTCAACCATGTCTGGTTTTTTTTAAATGACGCTGTTTGTCGACGAATTGTATTTGTGCTGCCTTTTCAGCCATGTTCCCCCCCTTCTTATCTCTTTTTTTTATTTGCTCTCAACTCATTTTATTCTTTATGCTCAATTAGTATTAAGCTTAGTCATGTAAGTTTTTCATGCCCGAAACGCTTTGCGTAATAGTGGCTTTAGGCATTGTATGTACTAGCCCTATCTATAAATCCATCACTCTTTATAAAATCTCTTGTATGTATGTACCTTACCTAAATAACATTTGATTTGATTTATTTGATTTGAAGCATAGATATACTCTGGGTTTGGTGGAGGTGGAACCCCAGAGCACAGTAAAAGCTGCTACCAAGTTAAGTATAAGTAATAGTTCACCCTCATTGCCTCTACAGGAAAATCTAATGAATACTAAATTATACTAACCAAAGAAGTTACTTACTGTACAGCGCGAGATCTCGTCCCATAGGGTGCGAGACTGCACCTGACTACTGATGAGCCATGATAATGAGTCATCCTCGTCTCCCGACTCGTCGGTGAAGCCATGAGTCAGCACTGCTGAGTCAGAACTAGACCCTCTGAAGGCAGTTCTAATTCCTCTCTCGCATGATATTGTTTTAATTTATTTATATGAATTGTCCTTTCCACCTGGGCTTCGAATACTTTCTTTATGACAAGATTAACCGGCCCCCGCTCTCTTAACTACTCTATACGGACCTCGCCACCTCGGAGCTAGTTTCCTACTCTGATTGGCGGGCGCAGCCTCATTCACTCTCAATACGAGGCTTCCTTCTTTCAACTCTAGAGGGCGCCCTTTCTTGTCATAGAAATGAACATACCGATTCCGTGCCTTCTTGGACGCTTCAGCCGCAATATTCCATGCATTTCTCATTTTCCAAGGACCTCTGAAGATAGTCCTTATTACGACCCTGTGTGCCTCAGTTGGAAACCAAGGTCATATTATGACCAAGTGGTTAACAAGTGGTTGGCCAGTCCGGAGGAACTTTATTATTGTAAAAAATAGATTTTTGAGTGCCAAAACTAAAATTCTTGTTTTCCGCAGAACGGTTGTGTGCTAGCCTAGGGTCCAGCTCATCTAGCAAAAGACATTCTTTGCACTGACTGGACACCCAGCTGGATCCCTTCACGATTAAGGTTAGTGTGGCCTTGTGTTAGGGGCCGTGCAAATTTTTGTTTTTTCCAATTTTTAATTTTTAATTTTTTCTGTGGCTAGGAGCTAAATTATTAGTGATGGCATCTGAAATGCAGGAACTAGCAAAGGAGCCTTCATTGGTAGAGATAAAGAAACCAAGTCTAAGTTTGTATTGTTAGGCAAGGAATTTGGCCTAGAATTAAATGACGCAGATAAAAAGTGGACTTTGGTGAATGAAATAGTACAACATTGTATTGATGAAGAACTATTGGCAAGTGATACACCTTTATGCCAGCCTAGCCAAGCGGAAAGTGCAGCTCATAGGGACAGAGAGTTAGCTCTAGAGTTAGCAAAAATAAAATTAGAGGAGCAAAGACTCAAAACCGAGGAGGCTAGAATTAGAGCGAATGCCACTGGACCACCACCTGCTGGGGATTCAAACCCCAGGCATTATGAGAAAAAGCATAACTTGCCTGAATTTTCAGAGTCGGACCCTGAAAGGTTTTTCAACCATTTTCAGAGATTGGCCATGTCCATGACCTGGCCAAAGGAAGAGTGGGTGAAAATCCTACAGGGAAGACTTAGGGGTAAAGCCCAAGATATTTTTATAAATATGCCTGACGACGAGTGTTTTGAATATGATAAAGTCAGGGAACGAATTTTGAGGGCATATGAAATTACTCCTGAAGCTCACCGCCAAGCTTTATCGCAACCTTAGGCCTACTCACAACCACCCGTTCACTGAATTTGCTAATGATCAAATTAGATTGTTTGATAAATGGATTCGCTCGGCTAAAGCCGAAACATACGAGGCACTGAAGAATTATTTTAATGGAACAGTTTATAGATAATATGCCAGATAATGTAGCACAGTACATTAGAGGAAGGATAGAGGTAGATTCTAAAATAGGGGATTTGGCCAAGATGGCAGAAAACTACCAGTTGGCGGGCAAAAGGCCCAATAAAAATAATTTTACCCCACAGAGTAGCAAAACTTATACCCACAGCCAGTCCAGACCAGCTCATTCTAACCCTTTAACTAATGCACCTTCTGTTTCAGACATAACTAACCCTGTTAAATTGTCTAGCCCCACGACACCTAAGAGTGAACCGAAGGGTAATTCTGTTAGTAATGTCTCTTCTCCCCGACGTATCTGTGGTCACTGTAAACGTCCAAACACACTATTAGCCGTTGTTGGCAACTGTACCCGGAAAAAAGACCCAATGCTCTCGTTGTGACACAGGGCTTGAGGCCTTCTGAAGGGTTAGGGAGTAAGACCTCCAACCCACAGTGGTTGGACTGCTTACCCCATTCTTATCGAAAGGGAGACTACTTTTGTCTGAGGGTTCTTCCTGGAAGGACGTGGTGATCTTCCGAGACACCGGTGCCATCCAGACTTTAATTTTAGAGAGTGCTTTGCAAGGTGCCAACACTCTCGACACTGGAGAGGTGGTACTGGTCGAGGGTGTCACTAGTGATACTCGAGCAGTACCCCTCCGTAAGGTTACCCTGGAATCTGATTTCCACAAGGGTGTTTGTACAGTCGGAGTCACTTTGTACCTACCTTTCCCTAATGTTGATGTAATATTGGGTAATGATTTAGCAGGGGGTAAGGTAGGGGACTCCAGACTGCCTATTATGTTGCCTACCCCTAAGGTTTGCCTGTATCCACCCACCGCGGAGGATAATGTTGTGTACCCTGCGTGCGTGGTGACTAGGTCTATGGGACTTAAATGTAAGGGCAGCCCGGTGCTTGCCAAGGTGGTAAATCCAGAGGACACGAGGGACTTCCCGAGTGGAGAAAGCCAAGTGGACCTTGTGGACACATTCATGGCCCGACTCGATGACGTAGCCGAGGACATTGTGGAGAGCCTGCCACCGCCGACTACCGAGAGTAGTGAGGAGGTGGAGGAGAACACTGTTGAGCCTCGGCCAATGGCATCTGACCAAGGCCTGGACGCCGCCTTGAGTGAGTTACAGAAAGCTGACCCCAGTCTTGCAGATTGTCATGAGGCAGCCGTCTCTATGGAGGAAATTGTAGACGCAGCAACTGGGTACTACTACAATGATCGGATTTTGATGAGAAAATGGAGACCACAGAGTGCTCCCTTGTCAAATGAGTGGGAGGTAGTCCACCAGGTTATGTTGCCGACCTGCTATAGAGAAAGAGTTTTGTCAGCTGCCCATGATGATCCTATGGGGGGACATCAAGGTATTAATATTACTTATCGCAAAATCTGCAAGTATTTTTTCTGGCCCAAGCTGAAAAGCGATGTGGCAAAATTTTGTAATGCATGTATTGCTTGTCAACTTGTTGGGAAACCAAACCAGACTCCACCTAAAGCTCCTCTAAGGCCTATTGTCGTGCCGGAGGAACCATTTTCTCATGTGGTAATGGACTGTGTTGGTCCATTACCTAGAACTAAGTCTGGTAATATTTACCTAATCACGATGATGTGTATCACGACTCGTTACCCAGAGGCTTTTGCTGTAAGGAACATCCGAGCAAAGACTGTTGTTGCTCGTATGTTGCAATTTTTTTCCACTTTTGGACTGCCTCGGGTCGTGCAAACTGACAATGGTACTAACTTTAAGTCTGATACTTTTGAACAATTTTGTAAGGACCATGGAATAACTCATAAGGTTTCCAGCCCATACCATCCACAGAGTCAGGGGGTAATTGAACGGTTCCATCTAACTCTGAAGCAGATGTTGAAGACATCGTGCGAGAGTTCCCACACCTTCTGGGATGAGAACTTGCCGTATGTTTTGTTTGCTGCTAGAGAGGGGTTACAAAGTTCACTGGGTTGTTCTCCTTTTGAGTTAGTCTTTGGCCATAAAGTTCGTGGACCCTTGCAAATGTTACAGGAGAATCTGTTAGGGAACGTAACGTTAACCGAAGGTTCGGCTTTCTTTGCGCAACACCACCAGAGACTCAAGGACTGCAAGGCTGCTGCACTAAAGTATCTTGGGAAGGCCCAAGAAATATGAAAGAACGAAACGATGCTAAGGCTAAGTTGCGGGTATTTCAGCCTGGTGACCCTGTCCTGGTATTAAAGCCTCGACTGGGAACACTATGTCCCACAAGTACGAAGGCCCCTACATTGTGACAGAAAAGACTGGGGACCTCACGTACAAAGTGAGGCACTCTGACAAGCGTAACCAGGTAATGCTCGTACACTTGAATCGGCTGAAGAAGTTCCAGGGCCCCAGGCCCATTGCACTAACCAATGTTTCCATTTCCAGTGAGGGAGGGGATGATTGTTCTGGGGACCCAACTAATCTCATTCTCAATAATTCTAGTTCTGTGAATGCTGTGGAGGAGGGACTGTCCCATTTGCAGATGTCCCAACGTGACAAGGTGCAGTCGTTGCTTGACGAATTCTCCAGTCTGTTCGGGGAGGTTCCGACCCAGACTGATGCCATATTTACCATGATGTCAAGTTGACGGACTACACCCCCCATTCGCCTTCAACCCTATCGGATGAGTCCGGAAAAGAAGGCCATCATACGGAAGGAGGTCGACTTCTTGCTCCAGCACGGCCTCATCAGGCCGAGCCAGAGCTCTTGGTGCTCGCCCTGCCTTTTGGTCCCCAAACCAGACGGCTCCTGGCGATTATGCACCGACTACTGGCAGCTCAACAAGGTGACCATTGTGGATGCCTATCCGTTGCCCCGTTTCGAGGACTGCATCGACGAAATCGGGAACGCCACGTATGTCTCGAAATTCGATCTCTCAAGGGGGTACTATCAAATCCCGCTCACTGAACGGGCTAAACAACTAACTGCGTTCGTGACACCCGAGGGTGCTTTTAAGTATCAAGTGTTACCGTTCGGCTTGCATAATGTCCCTGCCACGTTCCAGAGGCTAATGAACTCTTTGCTCACTAAAGTGCCAAATTGTCGGGCGTATTTAGATGATATTGTGCTCTTTGATAGTAATTGGGCTGACCACGTAGCTAGGTTATGCCAGTTGTTCACAGTTTTGCAAAATGCAAATCTAACCTTAAATGCGGAAAAAAGTGTCATTTTGGCCAAGGCACAGTGACGTACCTCGGTTATGAAGTGGGCCAAGGAAAAGTGTTACCTCGGCAAGATAAAATCAGTGCCATTCTGGACTATCCAGTGCTCTGGTCTAAAAAGGACATTCAACGATTTATCGGTATGTGTGCGTACTATCGACGCTTTTGTCAGAACTTTTCCAGTGTTGCCACTCCTCTCACAGACTTGCTGCGGAAGGCCGTTAAATTTAAGTGGTCATCAGACTGTGCAGAGGTGTTTAAAAATTTGAAATTGATCTTAGCTTCCGCCCCAGTGCTTGCTAGTCCAAGGTTAGACCGTCCGTTTAAAATTCAGGTTGACGCATCTGACTCAGGTGCTGGTGCAGTGTTGTTGCAAACTGGGGATGATAAAGTGGAACACCCAGTATATTATTACTCTGTGAAATTTGACAAGGCGCAACGCAATTATTCAATGATAGAAAAAGAGGCGTTGGCGCTAGTGTTAACATGTAAAAAGTTCGAAGTCTACCTCACAGGTAATATAGTGGAAGTGTACACGGACCATAACCCACTAGTTTTCATGAATCAGATGAAGCAGAAGAATAAACGCATCCTCTGGTGGGCATTGTACCTACAGGACTTTAATCTGTCTATTATCCACCTACCGGGCCGGCTCAACGTGATAGCCGATGCTCTGTCCCAGTTGCCTGAGTAACGTTCATCTGAGTCACAGGAAGCCATATACCAACTGTCATGCTTTAGTTATTTTTTTGTAGGTTCTCCTGTGACATTAAATAGGCCATGTCCAATTTATTTACTTCCTTTTTTTTTGTGTATGTGTTTTTTCTTTCAGAGAATTCCTTTGTACTTTTCTTGCAGAGAAATTGTTGGTTTGATTGATTTTCTTTTATGTCAGGGATTTTCCTTTTTCTTCTCTGTATACTCTTACAAAAAAAATGACTACTATTCTAGTAGTCACTTTTTTTTTTCTCTGAAGGGGGGAGGAGTGTTACGACCCTGGGTGCCTCAGTTGGAAACCAGAGGTCAAATTTGAGCTAAATAAACTACCTTGTAGTATTTGACACGCATGCTGACGTGTATTTGTTCGTATCTTCCCTGCCAGACGTAAGACAATTCTTGTTGCTCACAAAGCATTCAGACTCTTGAGCTTGTTGTGGATTAAGTAACATTGTTATAAGATTAACTATCCTTAGAACGAGTAAAGTAACAATAGGAGGCATAGGGGAAGATGTTTTAATGTGTATAGCTGCACGATCAATTAGGCTCTTCCCGGCACCACACAATGCGGATGGCTGATCTGGGCTGAAGCGTTCTTCTGGTCTGAGCTGGCATGGTGTGGACAGGACCCTCCTACCTTCCTCCTCGTTTCTGTATTTCTGTGTCTTTTCCAAGCTAAGTACTGTGCACATTATTCATTTTCTGGCATACACGTGTTCTATTTGCAGAGTATTATACTTTGTGTGAAGTAGGTGTTCTTAGTGTTTATATTACTAGTTATTCTAAGGGGGATCCCAATGGAACCACGTGGTCTTCCTACCCTAAGCTGACTCTAGCTTCAAGTAATTCAATAGTAGAGCTTTACCCTAGCTTGTGTTCAGTGTAAAACCTTGTATCCTGCTCATGTGGACCAAGGCTTTTAACGTAAGATAGTGTGGTAAAGTTATTATTATATTTGTTATTGGTGTGAATGTATATGGGGGTTGTTAAGGGGGTTAATAAATAAGTAAGTTAGTTTTTGAGGTGTATCGTATCCCTTACTCCTGTTGTAGTGTCGTAGTTGATTGTATCCCAGACGACATATCTGTTTTAAAACCTTAAAGTATACTCAGGAACCTATGTTCCTTGGGGGCCGGGCCTAATTTTTTTTTTTTTTTGAGATATATACAAGAGTTGTTACATTCTTGTACAGCCACTAGTACGCGTAGCGTTTCGGGCAGGTCCCTGGAATACGATCCCCGCCGCGAAGAATCGTTTTTTCATCCAAGTACACATTTTACTGTTGCGTTAAACAGAGGCTACAGTTAAGGAATTGCGCCCAGTAAATCCTCCCCGGCCAGGATACGAACCTATGACATAGCGCTCGCGGAACGCCAGGCGAGTGTCTTACCACTACACCACGGAGACTGTTCACTACTACAGAATAACACTGAGAATTGTGTCACTGCCCTGTTACACCTTGATTCTAACTGATGACCCTGCTCCATAATACACTAGATTCCCCATAGTACAGTCCCACCTTATTATAACAGTCCTCTCCGTATGCAATATTATGTCTGTGAAGTAGACCTGAGGGGAAATTGCATGAATTACCAGTAAATAAATAAAGGGGTTGGGTGTTAATCGATTGGTGGATGGCAATATTCAAGGCTAATTGAACATAGGGTAGTTGTTCATCCCAAGAGTTTGCATCATGTTCAGCAAGGATTGCAAGCATATCCTTGACTGAACGGTTAGTACGTTCCGTCATGCCGTTTGCTTGTGGGTGGAAGGCTGTCATAAAAGCCGAAGTTGTCTCTAAAATTTTACAAACTTCCCTGAATATATTCCCATTGAGTTTTTGTCCCCGGTCAGAGACTAAAACTTTAGGAGGTTCGAAGACAGTAACGAATCTATGCAAGAACGCATCTGCAACCGTACGAGAATGTAAATATAAATAAAATATATGTCAGACCAATCCTGAAGTATGCAGTTCCAGCAGGGAGTCCGCATCTCGTCAATAACAAGACTAAATTGGAGAAGGTTTAGAGGTATGCCATCAGACTAGTACTCGAGTTGAGGGGTATGAGATACGAGGAGAGACTACATGAACTAAACCTTACAACGTTGCAAGAAAGAAGAGTTAGGGAACACATGCTCACTACATACAAGATTCTCAGAGGAGTTGATAGGGTAAATAAAGACAATATTTAACACATGGAACACGCACAAGAGGAAACAGGTGGAAACTGATTACCCAGATGAGCCATAGAGATAATAGAAATAACTTTTTTATCGTCTGAGTAATTTATAAATGTAATGCATTAAGCAGTGTTGTGGTGGAGGCAGACTCCATACACAGTTGCCAACGAGGAACACACTCATCAACAATCTTAACTCCACGACTCAGTAGCAGCACAACAACTGAAAAATCTGGAAGGTGTAACAATAAGAAAAGCCGACAAGACAGAGGCATACGTGTTGATCCAAACTCAAGAATATATGAATAATATTAGCGACATTCTCAGTGATGACACTAAATTTCAACAAATCACGAGGAACCTGTGGAAGACCTTAAACGCAAAGGGAACAAAACTATTACTGCAATCAACGCAAAGAGAAGCAGCGTTCATTTCACTAAACTCCAAGGCGACTATGGCTTAGGATATGCCTATGGTAATGTTAAGACACACTAACCAGGTAACCCACTACGCCCAATAATCAGCCAAACACAAACTCCAATCTATCACCTGGCAAAAAGACTTAATGAACTCCTAACTCCATACACTCCAAGTAAGTATAGTCTACAATCATCAGCAGATTTCGTACAAATAATCAAATCTACCCAGCCCGATGGAATTATTGCTTCCCTGGACGTCGAATCCCTATTTACCAACGTTCCAGTCGACACAACCATAGGAATGATACTGGACAGAGTATACAGAGACATGAGCATCCATAATTAGACATACCCGAGCCACACTTGAAGAGCCTTCTCGAGGCATGTACAATGGAAGCTCCTTTAATCAGTCCACAACGAGACATGTATCTACAAATAGACGGAGTAGCAATGGGTATCCCCTTAGGAGTGTTATTCGCTAATTTTAACATGTGAATCATTGAAGATAGTCTTTAGTAGTGGGCAAAAACCAACTGTGTACTGGCGTTATGTAGGTGACATATTCGTCATAGTAAAAGACTCAGATGAACTAATTGATCTAAAAAGACATCTAGAGAGAGAGAGTCAGTACTCCGTTTTATCCATGAAAATAGTGAAAATAACAGTCTGCTATTCCTGGATGTACTAATAACGAAAACAGGAACCTCTCTAAGCACCAGTGTATATACCAAGCCCACCAACATAGGATTATGCCTGAACGGTAGAAGTGAGTGCCCCCAAAGATACAAAGCCAGTGTTCTCAATGCTTATATTCGTCGAGCGCTTACCCACTGCTCTGAATGGAGCAACGTGAGTAGAGAGTTTGAAAAAATAACTCAGGTATTGGTGAACAACGGATATAGCAACACAGAAATAAACACAATAATATAACGACACCTGGATCGATGGTACAATCCTCAACGAAGAACAGAAACCAGAACACCTCCAATAAAATTATATTACAAATCAACCATGCACAGTGAACATAAAAAAGAAGAACGAATAATGAAAGAAATAATCCATAAAGAAGTAAAAAGCATTACTCCTAACCAAAACGTAGACCTAATCATCTATATAAATAAAATGGAAATGTTCGTTTGTGCATAACCGCTAATCTCCAAAAGTTCTTCACCGATTACTTTGAAATTTTCACACAATGTTCCATTCGCATCCGAGAAGGTTTTTTATATACATACTATATAGATGTCACGTCTGTGACTGTATTAAAAACATGCTTTTTCTGAAAAACTGTTTTCATGTGAGGGAAATCTTCGAAACCTCTTTACCGATTGCTTTGAAACTTTGACAGAACGTTGCACTCGAATACGCGCGTCTTTTTATATATCTACTATATACATGCCTCACGTGTGACAGGAAAAAAGTCATGCTTGTTTTGAAAAACAGCGCCATCTGTTGGACATAAGAGCAACACACGCTGTAATCTCCGAAAGTTCTTCACCGATTCCTTTGAAATCTTGACACAACATTTCATTCGAATACACGCATGTTTTTATATACCTACTATATAGATGCCACACCTGTGAGAGGCAAAAACAAGTTTTTTTTTTTAAAACAGCGCCATCTGTTGCACGTAATAGCAACACACACAAACACTATACTAAATATGGTACAATTCTATTACATTGTTTCCGATTCCATTGATAAATAATTGATTTTTCATAGATTTTGATTTATTCTCATTTTGATTTAATTATTTGTGTTGACATTGCATTGGAATTGAGCTGTGTTGTTTACCATACCATTCATTTCGTAAGTATAAGTATAGATGCCACACAAGTGGTAGGTAAAAACATTCTTTTTTTAAGAAACAGCGCCATCTGTTGCACGTAAGAGCAACACACGCTATCTATATAAATAAAAATGTAAATCTTCATTCAAAATCGCTAATCTCTGAAAATTCTTCACCGATTGCTTTGAAATTTTGACGCAAAGTTTCCATTCGAATATGCCATGTTTTTGTATATCTACTATATAGATGACACACCTGTCACAGGTAAAAACATGTTTTTTTTTTTAAAACCGCGCCATCTGTTGGACGTAATAGCAAAAAAATGCTATACTAAATATGTTACGATTCCATTTCAGTGTTTCCGATTGCATTTATAAATTGAATTTCATATATTTCGATTTATTTTCATTTTGATTTCATTATTTTGTGTGACAGAGTGTTGGTATTGAGCTGTGTTGTTTACCAAACCATTCATTTCGTAAGTATAAGTATAGATGCCACACCTGTGCCAGGTAAAAACATTCTTTTTTAAGAAGCAGTGCCATTTGGCTGGGCTGCGAGGGATTTAGAGACTACATAACAGGCACCATGACAATGGGAGGACCACGAGTAGTAGTAGCAGTGATATACAACCCTCCACCAAATGACAGAAGACCAAGGCAAGAGTATGACAACAACAACATGGCAGATAATACGATAATTGAGAGGGCAGCCTCTGCTGCCTGTAGAAATAGTTCCCATCTGCTCATCATGGGGGACTTCAATCACAGAAGGTTAGATTGGGAGAACAAGGAACCGCATGGAAGAGAGGATACATGGAGAGCTAAACTAATGGAGGTGGCGACAAGAACCTTTCTAAGCCAGCATGTCAGGGAAGCGACAAGGATGAGAGGTAATGATGAACCAGTAAGACTCGACCTAGTCTTCACTCTGAACGACTCCAACATAAGGGAAATTGTTTCAGTTTCAAGGCCCCAGTAGGAATGAGCGACCACAGTGTATGGTTTGAGTATCTGGTTCGAAGAAGGGTTAATGTACTCAA
>WNGS01006153.1:14845-30206 GCA_020271785.1 Procambarus virginalis | reverse complement strand
ACACATGTGCACACCGCCCGGAACCAACAAACTCACGGCGCATTCGCAGGACGCGAAGAAAGTAGCCCAACAGGCGAGAAGTAGCCCAATACCGCTACAAGTAGCCCAAACTGCTACAAGTACCCAATACTGCTACAAGTAGCCCAATACTGCTACAAGTAGCCCAATACTGCTACAAGTAGCCCAATACTGCTACAAGTAGCCCAATACTGCTACAAGTAGCCCAATACTGCTACAAGTTCCGGACACGCAGGAGGTAAGCCGCAAAGGCCAACGGCACCGCAGACGAAGAGATGCGGTTAGCCGAAAAACTCCGGAAGACGGAACCGAAGGAACCACAGGGACACGGAACCGAACCCGGGGAGGAGCAGAACCCAAGCCCAAGTCGTACGCAGAGGGGGGAAAGAAAAACCCCACTCCTCGCAACAGTAAGCCCCGCTCAGAAGGACGGAATCCAGGCGGGGCGCAATGGAGCACAAAGCCCCCCAAGGTCGCTCCTCCCCAACCCCAGGAGCCTCTACACTAGGCCCCGGGGCCGAGTCGACCTCCAAAGCCCCGGCCCCACAAGAAAAAGCCGGGGCAGCCGAGAGAGCTGGAAGAGAAGGGGCCCACTGGTCAGACCCCGGAGCATCGGCAGGAGGAACAGACTCGAATGCCTCCGCAGCTACCCCGGACGGGGCAACCCCCGAAACTGCCCAAGTCTCAGAACCTCGAACCCCGCCCCGACCCCAAAGCCTACAGATGCGTAGGGGCCGGAAGCAGGAGGGGGAAAATCAAGGGGCGTGGAAGAACCAAGGCCGAAAACGACCAAAACCCCCAAATGTGTCCCTACACAAGCGGGGCAGCATCGGGGCGTCCGGGGAAGCGACAAACCTGAGCGCGTTGCAACCAACCTACCCTGCAACGCGCGAGCTGCCTGCACCCACGGGAATTCATCAGCAGACTGGGTGACGGGAGTCACGAACAAGCAACAAAGCTCGCAGGACTCAGGGTCGAATGTGTCACCGACCCAAAGACAGCATGACGGAGGCAAAAACAAGGAGAGTCACCCTGAGACAAAGGGACAGAGCAACCCTCAACTCGCACAAAGCGAGAGGGGACGCAAGGGTCTCCACAATCGGACCCGAGAGCCCCCGGGGGTTTTCCAGGCCCCTAGACTGGGTCTGCTAAGGGTTATCCCAGGCAGGGCACTGCTAACCGGCGCCCCAAACTACCAAGCAAACTGCTAAAGCTAAACCCACGGGATGTGTCCACTCGCGAGGGCGAAGCAGGGGGTGCCACCACACAAACGAACCTAACATAAGGGGGATGGGGACAAGGCAGACCCCCCTACCAGGCACAAACAAATATAAAAGAAAAACCACACAAGTGGACAACGTACCCAGAGGGAACAGAGCCGGCCGCTGTCATAGGTGAAAACTAGCTACGCAGTGCCCTGCGCCCCACCAGTGCTATAACTACCACTTACCCCAAGGTAACAAGGGAGAAAACTCCCAAACACTCGGGGCGGCCAAATGCCAAGCAGCGAAAAGCCAACAGAGGTAGACCCGAGGTGACTTATGGAAGATAACCCCAAGCCCCAAGGGCGGTACTTACAGGGCACTCAGGGAAGGTGACCCTAAGGACATGCAGCCCGAGTACCTGAGAATACTACTCCCAGCTCACACGATCACCGTAAGAGCAGCACTGAAAACAAGTCACAGCACTGAAACAAGACCGGAGCTGGAGCCACACGGCCGTGCAAGATCCCATCAGCCGAGGAACTGAGGTGTGGATAGCCGGCGCGGGGGTCTGGGGCTCCCCCGTCCCCCACCCGGGGAGGGGGGAGCTGCGCAGACATGCGGCGCGGCTCGTGTGACGTCATGCTTGTTAGTTCGTTTTCCTGGGGGAGTTCTGTCCACTCGTTTGGCAATTTTGTGGTTAACCAGAATAGGGGTTTGTTTTGTGGCGCTTACCTTTCTGGGTGCCTGTCCCGGTCGTTGGCAGATATAGAATGCTCCAAATCACATGTGCATTTCTATGGGCCATTGCTCCCCATGCCTCTCTGAGGGGGCCAGGTTCTGGCTCGTGGTCCCCGGTAGGCCTAGAACTCCACCCACATCGACTGATGCAAAATAGTTAGGGTATCCATATCAGCCATGGATAGCTCCGGGGAGCCGTAGGGGCTCCCCCCAGAAAAAATCGTGGGACAAATTCCTGGGTGTTAGGGGCCTCAGTATTGAGCGAGCTAACAAGACTGACGCACGCAGCATGAGCTCACAGCACTGCTGTTCAACTTGTGACCACAGCATCGACGAAAAATGCCTAAATACAGTGGCACCTCGGAATATGAGTACTCACCTAGTTGTACTCACCTAATTGTGCTTGCGCGGGTTGAGCTCTGTCTCTTTGGTCCCGCCTCTCAACCGTCAATCAACAGGTGTACAGTTTCCTGAGCCTATTGGGCTCTATCATATCTACACTTGAAACTGTGTATGGAGTCAGCCTCCACCACATCGCTTCCTAATGCCTTCCATTTGTCAACCACTCTGACACTAAAAAAGTTCTTTCTAATATCTCTGTGGCTCATTTCGGCACTCAGTTTCCACCTGTGTCCCCTAGTGTGTGTGCCCCTTGTGTTAAACAGCCTGTCTTTATCAACCCTGTCGATTCCCCTGAGAATCTTGAATGTGGTGATCATGTCCCCCCTAACTCTTCTGTCTTCCAAGGAAGTGAGGTTTAATTCCCGTAGTCTCTCCTCGTAGCTCATACCTCTCAGCTCGGGTACTAGTCTGGTGGCAAACCTTTGAACCTTTTCCAGTTTAGTCTTATGCTTGACATACAGGGACGAGTGTCCCTGTATGCGAGTTTTTCGGAATATGAGCAGGATTTCCTCGGAAAATTTGTCTCGGAAGGCGAGGGTTACCTCGGAACGCGAGTTTGTTGATACGTGTACAGGCCGACTAGCTCGTGGTGGCATGGCGATCGCGCCTCAGTTTACCAGTGTCTCGTGCCCAGTGACTATCCCACCTGAATTCTTCACAAGGATTTACAGTTTTTTGTCGTTTTTTTTTTGCCATTTGAGCATAAAAGTTGTCATTATATATCTCGCCATGGGTCTCAAGAAAGCCATTGGTAAGGTTCAACCTAAGAAAATAGCTGTGAGTAGAGGCAGTAGAGGATGTCCCTTCTTGATTAAGAAAATGTGTGAAGTATGGGAAGAACTGCAAAGTTTTGTTGAAAAAACTCACCCAGATAAAGCTGTAGCAGGCCGTTGCATTGACCTTTTAAATGATAATATGATGTCTTACTACAGACAAGTGTTAAAATGTAGGGAAAAACAAGTGTCTTTAGACAAATTCTTAGTAAGACAAGCAAGTCCTACTGGTATGCAGGCAAAATGTGCCAGAGTGTGCATACCAGTGAAGTCCTCACTGCCTGATGTGATAATGGAAGGGGACTTCCCTTCCAAGCAGTAACTCCTCTCCTCCTCCCCCCTTCTCACCATCTTCCATATGCCTACAGTATTCAACAGCAAGGTAAGTAATAACTTGAACATAGTTTTGTAGGTTTATTTAGATGAATTAGGTATAAAAATTTAGTTTGATGTTGGGTTTCTGGGGTAGTCAGGAACGGATTAATTCATTTCCCATGATTTCTTATGGGAAAATCAGCTTTGGAATACGAGTTTTTGGAATATGAGCCATTTCCAGGAACGGATTAAACTCTTAAACCGAGGTACCCCTGTATACTTGTTCATGCTATTATGTAGCGATGATATTATTACAGAAGACCCATGTGATAACACTGACCAGGGTTCTTATAATAGCAGGATTGTGGTGATATTTAGCACTGTGCTCCATGGAGAGAGGAGTAATGCTGTGGGAGGGAGGGTGGTGGTGTTGTCTTCTGACTGTGTGTGGCCACCTTCTATTGACTGCACTCACCATACCCGCTTAGTGGTTCGCTATGGTGAACACAAATGTAGATACTTATGTATAACGTGTGTATAGAGGGTATAAACAGCAAGAGGAGTAGGTTGGGAGCCGCCAATTTGGTGAGGGAGGTGGCGTCGTCTGCACGACTTACCATACTGTTTACTGGTGACCACGATTGGTCTTTGGGCACCATACCAGTTTACTTGTACAAGTATGGTGAATAAAACAGGTAGATATTTATATATAATGGTGTAATAGTGTAATAACACCACAAACAGTATTGTTGGAGGAGAAATATTACTGCATCTGGCCTTGAGGTCGGTAGCCATCAGCTGACTGTGTGAGTAGCTACGTCTTTGTGCCTTTACTCATCATACAAGCTTAGATGTACAGTTACGGTGAACAAAACATGTAAATACTTATATATAACGTCTGTATATAAAAGCAAAAACAGTATGGTGGGAGGAGAATGGTGGCGAGTCAGGTGAGGTGAGGGAGGGAGGGAGTGGCAGTGGCAGTGGCGGGCTGCCACTGCCACTCAGCATACCAACTCAGTGGTTCGTATGGTGAACGCGAATGTAGATACTTATATATAGCGTCTTTATATAGTGAATAAAAGCAAAAACAGTATTGTGGGAGGAGAATGTGGGTGAGTCAGGTGACTTGAGGGAGGGAGGAAGTAGCAGCCAGTGGCGGGCTGTCACTGGCACTGCCACTCAGCATGCCAACTTAGTGGTTCGTTATGGTGAACACGAATGTAGATACTTATATATAACGTCTGTAAATAGTGAATAAAAGCAAAAACAGTATTGTGGGAGGAGAATGTGGGTGAGTGAGGTGTTGAGGGAGGGAGTGAGTGACTGGCTGGTAGACGGTGGTCACTCCTCGTACTTTTTGACTCATAATAGCAACTTAGTGGTTCATTATGGTGAGCAAAACATGCAGATACTTATATATAACCTGTGAATATAGTGTAATAACCGACAAAGTATTTGTTCACTGTTTGATGAACATAATTGAATCAACAATATGCACACCATATTTTTGAGTACAGCGATGATTCACTCATTTTATTATATAAATATATCACACTACACACTATTGAATAATATTACAGCAAGAAAAACTACGAAAAATCAGACATTGAAATAATTAGGTAATTATCTCTATGTGGCAACTCCGGGCCTGACAGCTGGCGAGCAACAGACCGCCTGGGACGCACGCTGAGTCAGCGCCTGTTTTTGCCAGACTTCCCCGCCCAATAGCTGGCAATATATGCCACTTACGATTTTTTTATTTTTTCCATGATCAGTGAACAAATTAAACAGGTTAGGAAGAAAGAAGATTTTTTGTTTTGTTTTTTGTATGCGCCTGTGGGTGTCAAATGGTATATAGCCATGCGCCATTTAGGGTTAACGACCTGGGTACAGCCCCATATAGGCCATTAAATCGAGTGGATTTAACTGTATATTATATATTAGTGTCATATTATAAAGTGGCACTGTGCAGTGCAACTTAAATAATTCATTTTGTGGGGACAGGCAGCCTGTTATGTACAGTAGGCTTATACTGAGGTTCCCCCAAGGTCAAACTACTGACCCTCCCCAAAATGCAACTCCACAACAGTTGACTAACTTCCAGGTACCTATTTACTGCCAGGTGAACTGAGGTATTAGGTGAAAGAAAACGTGCCCAACATTTCCGTCCCACCCAGGATTCCCGATTGTCGGGAACAAACCCAACTATACTACCAAATCTCCCCCGCACTGTATTCACAAACCAGGATACAAGTAGTGTGAAGTGGGCCTGCCACCTGGACTATAGGTGGACAGGGCTGCCACCTATTGGTGGATGAGGTAAGTAGTGGGTTTCGTGTATTTTAATTTTTTTTATAGTGGACTCCGTTGTTTAGTTGCTTTGTTTTGGTCATGAGGCATGTTGCAAAATACCTGGAGTGGTTTCTGAAAGTTTTTGTACACCCTAAGCCCAGCCTGGGTCCAGGCTTGATGACATGTGATAACTTGATCCAAAAGGCTGGTTCATGGAGTGACCCACATAACTATTTCTAAGCTAGTTTACCTCATTCTCATGGGCTCCCATAACCATAGAGAGGGGAAAGGCGAGTGTGTATGTAGGCCTTAGTCCTCAGCAGGCAAATACAATCTGTCAGACACCTGGCATTAGCTAGTCTGACTTGTAATACTTATAATCAAGAAAACCAGTACAGTACTTAAAATCAAGAAAACTACAGAGTTGACACTCAGGAATGATCGATAATGAGGATATCAACTACTGACCTGCACCAAGAAGTGCCCATTCTCCTTGCTGAGTGTGTCCAGACTTGCGTGCCACCTTAGCACTGTGTAGCCAGGTGCATTCCAGTTGAGCTGCCAAAGCAGAACTCAGATTGGGATTGCTCTGTTGTAGCCATTCTCGGCCAAGTTCCAACAATGTTCTGAAGATGAAATTACAACATGCATAAATATATAAAGAATATATAATCAATAATATAGTTTAATTGAAATTGGAATATTGTACAGCTCTATTGTACACGGTGTACTCTGCAACAAGTACTGAAAAAATATTAGTGAACACTAAAATACAATAACACAGATATTACATCATTTTAAAAACTATGTATAGTAATACACACTCAAATCACATTAGCGTGATACACCAAATGAACAAACCCACAAGGGCTGTGTTGAGGGTTCGAGAGGCTGCAGAATCCATGTGAGGGCAGTAGCACTCCCAGTTGCAATTCTTTTACCAGCTCCCGACCGGCTCTAGAGGGACCCTGGCCTGACCCCCAGGGCCGAGCAGACAGCACACTGGACTTGTGATCCTGTGGTCCTGGGTTCGATCCCAGGTGCTGGCAAGAAACAATGGGCAGAGTTTCTTTCACCCTATGCCCCTGTTACCTAGCAGTAAAATAGGTACCTGGGTGTTAGTCAGCTGTCACAGGCTGCTTCCTGGGGAGGAGGCCTGGTTGAGGACTGGGCTGCGGGGACACTAAAAAGCCCCAAAATCATCTCCTCAAGATAACCTCAAGATAACCATGCCATGCGCAATCAACTAAGGCACGTCTGGGCTTATTCCGGACGTAGGTTTGAACCCTCATTACGGCCATTGTGGATTTGTTCATGTATAGTTATACTTTGTACTGAATCATATAAATGTAAAATGTTCATTAGTAAATTATTCCATATTTATGAAAGGCAAACTGCTTAAACCTCAAAGTGTGTTAGCTCTACAAGAGCAAGATGGTCATTGCCACTGCTGACAAATATCTTGAGCTTAATTATGAATTATAGGACCTATTATTTTCCTGAAATGAAGAGTAGACACACAGGGGGCATGGCCGCTTATGACACGAGTCGATTCGAAGATGCTTGTTTTCTATTTGTTAAAACCATGTATATTGCCATGTTAGGATGTATTAGCTAGGTTACACTGTATTTTGCTTGGTTGGGTAGGGTTGGGTTGGGTTGGGTTGGGTTGGTTGAAAAATGAGGGCAGTGATCAGAGGCAATGTATCGGACTGGAGAAATGTCACAAGTGGCGTATCACAGGGTTCAGTTCTTGCACCAGTGATGTTTATTGTCTTAATAAATGATCTACCAGTTGGTATATAGAATTATATGAGCATGTATGCTGATGATGCTAAGATAATAGGAAGGATAAGAAACTTAGATGATTGTCATGCCCTTCAAGAAGACCTGGACAAAATAAGTACATGGAGCACCACTTGGCAAATGGAATTTAATGTTAATAAATGCCATGTTATGGAATGTGGAATAGGAGAACTTAGACCCCACACAACCTATATATTATGTGAGAAATCTTTAAAGAATTCTGATAAAGAAAGAGATCTAGTGGTGGTTCTGGATAGAAAGCTATCACATGAGGACCACATAAAGAATATTGTGCGAGGAGCCTATGCCACGCTTTCTAACTTCAGAATTGCTTTTAAATACATGGATGGCGATATACTAAAGAAATTGTTCACGACTTTTGTTAGGCCAAAGCTAGAATATGCAGTGGTTGTGTGGTGCCCATATCTTAAGAAGCACATCAGCAAACTGGAAAAGGTGCAAAGACATGCTACTAAGTGGCTCCCAGAGCTGAAGGGCAAGAGCTACAAGGAGAGGTTAGAGGCATTAAATATGCCAAAACTAGAAGACAGAAGAAAAAGAGGTGATATGATCACTACATACAAAATAGTAACAGGAATTGATAAAATCGATAGGGAAGATTTCCCGAGACCTGGAACTTTAAGAACAAGAGGTCATAGATATAAACTAGCTAAACACAGATGCCGAAGAAATAAGAAAATTCACTTTCGCAAACAGAGTGGTAGACGGTTGGAACAAGTTAGGGGAGAAGGTGGTGGAGGCCAAGACCTTCAGTAGTTTCAAAGCGTTATATGACAAAGAGTGCTGGGAAGACGGGACACCACGAGCGTAGCTCTCATCCTGTAACTACACTTGGGTAATTACACTTAGGTAATTACACAATAACGGCGAAGAGCCGCCACCGGACACAACATGATGCACTCTCGTCCCAACGAAGCAAGCATCAACAACCCAGGGACCCCTCTGGAAAGCAGCAGTACCATTCTTCGCCAGAAAAGAAGGAGACAACTGCAGACGAACAAAACCAACACGAAGACCGAAAGAGCAGAAACCCCTGCGCCAGAGGAGAGCATGAAGTACCCCAACCCGACCCCCAGAGGCCAGTGCTAACAGAAAAGGAGCCTTGGAGAACAACCCTGAACCGAAGGGGTCACAACAACCCGAGGAGAAGACGAAAAGAGCACTCTGTCCAATGACCAGGACGGCTCAGGCGGCACAAGAGCAGGCTGGAGGTGAAACAATGCACGAGACAGCTTGCAAAATGGAGCAGAAGTAACATCAATACCGAAAGCAAGCTGAAGCCTCTCCGCCAGCACCGCACAATACAAGGCAACAGTATGGGGCAAGATGACGGCCACAAACCTCCACAAGAGAAGGACAAGACCACGCCCACAAACGCAGCTACGAAGAAGGGACAGAAGGAGAAGGAAGGACCGCCAAAAACTCCACACTGCCGCCAAGAAGAAGCACGCTGGTGGGACACCATCAACGAAGCCACCTGACCACCAACAGAAGGTGAGAGACTTGAGGCAGAACCGAACCGGCCCCATCATGGGCCAATCAAGCCCAGGAAGAAGCGGAGCCGCGAGAAGATCTCGGGTGATACCATGGAGCCAGCAGAGCCGGAAACCCAAGCTGGCAAAGGACGAGATGTAACGTCCGCTGTACAGAAAAACATCTCAATCCCGGCGAGCTCGCCAGGAGATCGGAGACGACAGTCCTGACGCACGATTCTAAAGATGGGAAATCGAGAGACTGTGAAAACGCCAACAGGCCGGGTAAGCCAGGAAACCAGGAACCCAAACCTGACAATTGGAGAGTCAAAAGGCACAAACAAAGCACACAACCATGTGTAGGATAAAATGAGAAACGGAAAAACGCAAGAAAAGACCAGAAGAAAAAGCCCCAGCACCAACAGCCAGTGACAAGAGCGTAGAAGGAAGATGCGGAATGAAGAAGGCAAGTAGCAAATGGGAATGAAAGGGACATGACCAACAACACACAGAGCCGCTGGTCACGTCCCAACAAACCACACCAACAATACAGTTGTGTGACACATCCCAACACAAGACGAAAAGGAAAAATGGTGCAAAGGTACGGCACCAGATCAGTACCTGAACCAAGGAGTTCAAGCTCCGAGGATATGATCACCACATTTAAGATTCCCAAAGGAAGTGATAAGGTAGAGAAAGACCGACTACGGGACCCCAGGGGCACACGCACCAGGGAACACCGGTGGAACGAGAGCGCAAATAAGCCAAAGAGACATGGGAAAGAAGGATCGCAGTGTTAGGGAAGTAGACAATCGGAACGCACGAGGAAGCAACGTGGTGGAGGATGACACCACACACAGCTTCAAGCGCAGATAAGACAGAGCCCAGCAGGCTCAGGAACCTGCACATAAGTGAATGACAGGTGAGAAGCGGAACCAAAAAGCCAGAGCTCAACTCCCGCAAACACAACTAGGGAAGGACAACTAGGTAAGTACCATACAGAGAATCCAATGTATATGGAAGGGCCAAGCCAGGCACTGCAAGATGTGCAAGGAATGAGTGACTCAGAGATGACCACAAAAAAATGGGGCCGTGACCCCCCTTGCAACCATTAACCCAACTGAACAAGTAAGGCCCCAGGAAGAAGCACGAAAGGGCCAAACAAAAATCCACAACCAATCCCAACACCCATCCACAGCATGAAAACTGCAGCAAAATGTCATCTCAGAAACCAGACAGGACCACTTACCCCATAACATATACCCCCCCCTCCACCATTACCTCATAACCCGGTGGAGGTAGGGCCCCTATCCGAACTCAAGCATGGGCTGGACATGCATAAGAGTGGGACTGGATGGGTATAAATAGGAGCTGTCTCGTATGGCCCATAAGGCCGTATGGAAGAGGGCGCGGAAAGAACAAAACCGAAGCATCCAACACCCCCAAGCCCCACCACACCAACCAAAACGGGGCAGCCCCGGGGCTCCTGAGCAGCAAACGACCGAGCGCGTTGCATCACCAAAACTCAACTTGCAACGCCCGTGGTGCCTGCACCCGCATTGTCAGCATAAGACTGGGTAAACAAGCAACATAATTTGCAGGGCTCTGGGCCGAAGGTACCACCGACCCCACAGGCACCAGATGGAGGAAAAACAGTGAGAGTAACCCTGAGACAAGGGGACAGTGCAACCTCTAGGTACCTCTGTATAAACATCAGAGGTCCACGGTTGTTCAACGTCCTCCCAGCGACTATAAGAAATATTGCCGGAACAACCGTGGACATCTTCAAGAGAAAACTGGACTGTTTCCTAAGAGAAGTCCCGGATCAGCCGGGCTGTGGTGGGTATATGGCTCTGCGGGCCGCTCCAAGCAACAGCCTGGTGGATCAAGCTCTCACAAGTCGAGCCTGGCCTCGGGCCGGGCTTGGGGAGTAGAAGAACTCCCAGAACCCCATCAACCAGGTATCAACCAGATATCAACCCTCGAACTCGCACAAAGTGAGGGGGGGACTCCGGGGCCACACCCATCGGACCCACGCACCCCCTCGGGGTTTCCCAGGGTCCTGAGCGTTTACCTACAGGGACTCACGCCCAGGTAATCCCAGGAAGGGTACTGTGAACTGGTGCCCATCAACTTTCTAATAACTGAACTCCCGGAACGTGTACACTCACGGGGACCTAGCAGGGGGAACCACCGGAAGAAGTAAGAGTACTCAGTACACAGGGGGCAAGAACCAAGGCAGACCCCCCCCACCAGGCAGAGAAACAAAAAGAAAAAGAAAACCCCCACAAGAGGACAACGTACCCAGGCGGAACAGAGACGGCCGCTATGATTGGTGAAAACAAGCTGCTCAGTACCCCTGCACCCCTACCAGTGCAAACTGCCCCCTACCCCAAGGCGAACAAGGGAGACAGAACACCCTAGCACACAAAGGGTGGCCGAAAACTAAGCAGTAAACGGCCTAGCAGAGGCAAAACCCAAGGAACTTGTGGAAGGTGGCCCCAAGGGCAATACTTACAGGGCACCTAGGGAGGGAAACCCTAAGGGCATGCATCCCAAGTACTGGAGAATCACTCCCGGCTCATGCACCACCTAGAAGACAGTTGCCACACACTAGATACAGTGCTGAAACAACCACTGAAGCCAGAGCAAACAACCTCAGCCTCTAGCAGTCTGGGGCTCCCCCTTCCCCCACCCGGGGAGGGGGGAGCTGCGAAGACAGCGTCGCAGCAACGTGTGACGTCATGATCGTTTGCTCGTTTCTTTTAGGGGAGTTCTATCCACTTGTTCGGCTTTTGGTAGCAATAATTTCACCAGAATAGGGGTTTGTTTTGGGATGCTTACCTTTCTAGGTGCCTGACCAGGTCGATATCAGACACAGAATGCTTCCAACCACACAGGGGTTTCTATAGGCCATTGCTCAACATGCCTCTCTGAGGGAGTCAGGTTCTGGCTCGTGGTCCCTGGTAGGCCCACAAAACTCCATACACATGACTGATGCCAAAGTCTGACATTAGCATATCAGTCTAGCAAGCTCCGGGGTGCCGACGGGGCTCTCCCCAGAAAGAAATGGAAGGACTGCAAGGAAACTTCATACTGCCGCCGAGACTAAGCACGCAGATGGGACACCATTAACAATGTCAACTGATCACCATACAGATAGATGGTGATAGACTCAAGTAAAAACTACCAGACGCGATGACCCGAGGAGAAGATTGAACCAGCCTAATAGCGGACCAGACCGATCTGCTGAAAGAGGCGGAGCGGCGGAATAACCCTGGGTTCGGACACTGAGCAAGCAACGCCTGAAACCTAGGCTGGGCCAGCCACCAAGGGGGCCAAGAGGACTACTCTCCCCTGGAAATTCTCCAAGAAAGCTAGGACCTGGAGCAACAGCTGAGCCGAGGAAAAGAAGTACAGGTAACCCCCCCCCCTCAACCAGTCCTGCCAAAAAGCATCAACCCCGATGGCCTCACAGTCAGGGAAGGGTGTCACATATACCAGGAAATGCCTTGACCATGCCAACTCGAAGAGGTCCACCTCTGGGAGCCCGTACATCCGGCAGAGCCAACTGAATGAGTTGGCGATGGCTGTCCATTCCACGGACAGGGGAATGCACTGAGACAGGCCGTGTGCCAGAAAGTTTGACATCCCCTGAACGTGAACCGCCAGGAGACTAAACCCCGAGAACTCAACAGCTGGGTCACCCGAAGAGACCAGCCCCAAAGAGCCAAGGACCACATCAAACTCCCACGGTTCAGGCAATGAACCACCGGGAAGCAATTTGAATTGAGCCTGATCATCGAACCGCAAGCGACCCAAACCCTCCGAAGCGACATCCACACCGCCGCGAACTCCGCCTGACAGAAGAAAGGACCCCACTGCCTCTGGCCGGCCTGGTGAGCACTGGTCACAAAGCCCCAGCCAAGAGACGACACGTCCATGAAAACATCGAGCGAGGGCTCTGGTAGGTGCCAAAGCACTGAATTCTGAAAAACCTGAAGAAGAAGTCCCCGAAGGTACTAGAACAGCTGGCGAAGTCAAACCCAACCCGGTGGGTAGACCATCACAGCAAAGTTCAGGATCCCTCACAAACCCTCGAGCAACTGCCGAATGACCCGGGAGTCCCCCCCCCCCCAGAAACAAGCGAAGGCAGGAGCACAGCCGAAGCAGAGACTTAGGAGAGAAGACAAGAGTCCTACACAAGACCCAACCAAGTCTGAACTTGAGAAGGAACCAGATCGGACTTCTGCCAGTGCACCAGGAACACGAACCCAGTGAGCTGGGAAAGAACCATACTCCTGGCAAGCAGACAAGCAGATTGGCTGGAGCCAACACCAGCCAGTCGACGAGGTAGGCCAGAACCCGAACCCCTAGTAGATGCAGACGGGGTCACAACCCTGGCAAGACGCATGAATATGCGAGGTGCCAGATTCAATCCAAAAGGAAGGCTATGAAAGCGATATGCCTGATGCCCCACCACAAAACCTAACCAGTCCCTGGTTAGGTTTTGTGACCTAACCTAACCAGCACATTCCATTCAAACGAATGGAATGTGCCAATACGTGCCCCTGAGGTCTAGGGACACCATCCAGACCCCCTGGCTCCAACAGAAACCAGACCTGAGACAGAGTGGTCATCTGAAAGGAGGGGCAAGAAATCCAGGCGTTCAGACAGGACAAGTCCACAATGAACTGTAGATCCACACAGTCCTGTTTCAGCACTGGAAACAGGTGGGAAACCCACCTGAGGGACGGGGTCGTTTCGACCACGCCCAAGCGCACCCACTCCGAGATGACCAGACAGAATGCAGGGGAAAAAGCCTGCCCCACCAGCCCCGAACCCCCAAAGTAGGAGCAGCAGCCCAACGCCACTGCTGGCCGGAAGATATGACCCAAATCCTCCACAAACCGTGGGACCAATCACGAGCAAACAGCGTGACCCTTGCCCTTATCACCCATATCATCCCATCAACTGGGTGAACCACAAGAGAGACAATGCCCATTACGAGAAACTGACGGACGAGCAGAGTGATCATCGCTCTAACCAGATGACACCGGTTCCGAAGGAAACGCAGGCTCAAAAGCTGGCACCAATGGCCCACCCCGACCTACGGAACCCCAAGCCCTGGCATTACTCTTCTCAGAAGGCCGAGAATGGCCACCCCGGAGAACCAACAAGTCCGGCATAGGACGGCAACGAGATGAAGCCGCCTGCAGAAACTGCATGACAGCAGTCTCTGCAAACAGCAACTGACAATACAGCAATGAAAACCTAGGAACCAAGGCCCAAGCAGATTCTAAAGAGAGAGCCTGCCAGCACGCGAGAGGAGAAGCAAAGAACAGAGATACCGCCTCCTTGATAATCGGCACAAACAGCTTCAACAGTGCCGCTGAAGCCAGCCCCCCAAACGAAAGCCTAGCACTCAACGCCCTCACATCCTCCTAAAGCGAGTCCAAGGACAGCTCGAGAAGGGAAAAGAAGCACAAGACTGAAGCCAAATGCCCACGGGCACGCAAGTCCACAGCAACCAAAGACTGAAAAAAAAGGGAACCTGCACATGCAGCTGTACAAGGCCAACATCCCGAGGAAGCACAGGGACGAACAAGCATGCATTAACCCCTTAACTGCGTTGCCTCCAAATATGACACCCCCACAGTGCGCAGGAAATAAATTCTCTGGAAAAAATTCTTCTGATTTTTTTAAAGTGTCAAAAACCCTTCGCTCAGTATGGGTATGTAAAAAAAAATTGAAATTGTACTTACTTTGGCTGCTATGTCAGCATATACGGTAAAGTCTCTGCCTGTCTATTTGTACCCAGACAAATCTCCGGCCATCTGGATTCTATGGACATGCCATCCGGATATGGATATAAAATTATGTAGACGAGGTTTTGGCCGCATGACACAGTTATCCGGTTTAGCGGACTCCTGATTAGCGAGCTTCTACAGTACTGCTGAGGCCCCTCATATGATACTGTCATTTGTACAAACAAATAATGATACTCTCAATTGTACAAATAATGATACTGTTATTTGTACAAACAAATATTGATAACATCATTTGTACAAACAAATAACGATACTTTCACTTGTACAAACAAAAACAACAACTTTGAATGTAATGAAACGCTATTTTCTGGGTGAGTCCCGAAGGCTCCCCGGAACTTACCAGGCTGATATGCTAATATCAGACTTTGGCATCAGTCATGTGTACAGAGTTCTTATGGGCCTACCGGGGACCACGAGCCAGAACCTGGCCCCCTTTAGAGAGACAAGGGGAGCAATGGCCTATAGAAACCCCCCATGTGGTTGGA
>WNGS01006153.1:0-11674 GCA_020271785.1 Procambarus virginalis | reverse complement strand
TATCTTGCTATATCCTGTGTTTCCACCTTATTCTCGTCCCTACAGGAGAGTTCTCATTCAGACAGATCACCCCCTTTGGTACCCTGGTACTTTGGTCTGTCTTCGGGTCAAGTACACCCACATCTTTGCAACCCAAACGTAGGAGGATATAGAGGGCCAAAGTTCCTCTTGCACGGACTATGCTGTAAGGTTGGGACCCTACAAGCAGTTCTCGTCATTAATTGACTCTTCGCACCCCTACGCGTCGGTCAGAGATATGGTACTTACACAGGTAGGGGTTAACATTCTTTTCCAGAGCACAAAGATTGTTAATTCTGTTAGTACTACCTAGTTTTAGTAGGAAACCTCTTGCCTGTGCTCTAGCCATTAGAGACAAGGTAAGAAATCCCTACATTTTTGGACTACCTTCGATACAATTGTCTCAACATTGAAGTAGGATTCCTCTTGCCCTTATCCTCGTCATATAGAGTACTGGGTACAAGATTCCCTACTTTCTTGAAACGCTTAGTTTCATTTTTGATCTTGATTGTAACCTTGATTATTAAGTTTAACTGGATAGTATACCGTTGCCACGTCATCCTGTCACTGACATTTCTTATTTTGGTACATCCACCTGAATATTCTCTTGCATATATTTGCTATCATTCACCATGTTTCGTCTTTCCACATTTAGACAGAATCCAAACGATGAAGTGGGCACACTAGATCGTGCCACCAAGGCGGAGATGCTGACTCTAGTAAATGAGTACCACCTTACAGCTCCACATGGAGCCACTAAAACTGATCTTCACAACCTGATCTTCGACCACTTATTAGACAATGATGCTATTACTCCTGAATCTCATGAACATTACTTAATTGCAGATAAGAACGCCTTGGCAGCCATGAAATTGAAGCTAGAACTCGCTAATGCTGAACGTGAATGTCTGAAAGAACTAGCTGCCTTTGAAAAGGAAGCTCTCCAGAGGAAGGAACGTGAAGCTACCCTAGAGCGTGAGCGTGAAATGGAAGCTTTCCAAAGGAAAGAATGGGAAACCGAACTTCAACTTAAGCTTGCTGAATTCCAACATGAGTGTGAGAGGGAACAGCTTGAATTAAAAGAACGCGATCTGGAGATACAACGTGAACACAATAAGAAGCAAGCTGATAGTGCTCTAGACCACCGTAGAAAAGAACTAGACTTGGAAACTACACACCACACTCGGCGCCAACAAGCTGAAGCTAAACTTCCGGTACGTTTTAACCTTTCACATGCAATTAAGTTAATGCCATCTTTTGTTGAGGCAGAAGTAGATGTCTTTTTCACTTCATTTGAGGCTCTAGCTACCCAACTTAGCTGACCTCAGGATCAATGGTCTGTGCTTCTCAGGTCTCATTTAACAGGTAGAGCTGCCGTAACTCTCAGTACTATAGCGTCTGAAACCGACTACCAGGTACTGAAGCAAGCAGTGCTCGATGCCTACCTCCTCTCCACCGAGACCTACAGACGTAAGTTCAGGGATTATCTTAACACTATCGGTAACTTTGGACCGAACTCGTGTCCATTATTTTTCTCCTGAGCCTAACTTTGGATCAGACATGCGTCCACTACAAAAATATTTGTATAAAATTCATTTTTTATCCAATCGACCTCGGGATGGTATCAAAATAAGCGCCTTTAGAATGCGCACAATTTGATACCAAAATGAAAGATGTAACATGAAACTTATGTCCAAACACTTATATGATTATAAATAGGCTTTTGGTCAAAGTTTTAAAATATTTGTTAAAATTCTATTTATTATGCAATTATGTTGGGACTAGTTTTAAAATGTGCGCCTTTATGTCGCGAACAATTTGATACCAAAATGAAAGATGTAACACAAAAATTTGTCAGAACACTGGAAAGATATAATTTTGTGATGATGAGCTTTCAGAATTAAAATATTTGTTAAAATTCCAGTTATTGCTCTATTATTATGGGACTAGTTTTAAAATACGTGCCTTTTTATTGCGAACAATTTGATACCAAAATGAAAGACGTAACACGAAAATTGATGTTATCAAACTGAACGAGTATACACATTAGGTTGCAGTGTACAAATTGGTGCTCGTTCACGGGTAATTTTAGGCTTTTCTGCGGGGAGGCACTCCAAACTTTTGTACATTATATTCATACACATCTGTAGGGAATTTAATTGCGAACACAATGATACCAAAATGAGCAATGTAGCACGAGAATTAAGGTGAGAAAAATGGAACGAGTATGCACATTTTACTGATTTTGTGCGCTCCCGGGTAACTTTTGCAGACTTTAGGCTTTCCTGTTGGGAGTCACGGCAGGCTTTTGGACATTATATTTATACACACCAGTAGGGAATTTAATTGCGAACACAATGATACCAAAATGAGCGACGTAGCACGAGAATTAAGGTGAGAAAGCTGAAACGAGTATACACATTTAGGTGTCACCGCACGCTTGCCCGCACGTCGGGTGCATGACTCCTAAGTTGACCGCGCGCCTGTCCGGTGACGATAGTGTTAAAGCAAGTGCTACCACTTTCCTAGAGTTTGCAAATAACAAAAAGAGATATTTTATGAAGTGGCTGGAAGCCGCAAAAGTCTCCACCTTTACAGATCTCGTAAGTCTCATCTTAGTGGAAAAATTCCTCAAGCGTGTACCAACTTCAATACATCTGTACCTCGCCGACAAGGAAGAAAACGCTTTACCCAATGTGCTCAATTGGCTGACTCCTACAGTCTTATTCATAGAGTACCAGCCGACACACCATCTAGTAAGACCTCCTGGTTTAGTCCTGAAAAAGTGAGTACCAGTAATGTGAACTCCTCGTTGTATTGCAATTATTGCAAAGACTATGGGCATACCATAGAAAAGTTTACCAATCCTCACTGTAAGGTCAGCAGTGAAAATAAGCCCAAATCACCTCCTCCTAAAATTCACAAGAGTCCTAAGCCTGTAATGAATATTTTTGTGTCTTCCACTGATCTCTCTCTCTTCAACAAACACTTGTACTCCGGAACAGTCGCTGCCAGCCAGCAAAATGAAGCTATGCGTCTCATCCTTGGGGCTCCAAAGTCCACGAGAATAGTTAATATGAGAGCAGAGTTAAAATTACCTACCATAAGTGAAAGAATTTTGTCTATTAGCACAGTTTTCGGCATTAAGGTATTGAGTAGATCTAGGCAACACATGAAGTTTCAAGCTAAACTTTCTAATATGCTACACTCACCTGAGGTCAGTAGAAGAACGAAATCTGGTTATGAATTTTGGTTCAACAAGGTAGCCAACTCCATCAAGATATTAAACATGTACCCAACTCAATTAATGATTAATCAACCAATTACTCTATGGGATAACTGGGATCTATCAGTTGATTTTGTAAATGTGCCCAAGAAAGTGTGCACTCTACATTATTAAAACAGTTAACACTGTGCAGCATCACTGAGAGTACTCAGAGTATGGGTAACGATGTGTATCAGTGATATACCGACGGCTCTGTAGAAGGAGGTGGATGATGTACTGTTTGCGCATGTAATATATTTGAACAATCTTTTCTCGTACATACAGCAATGAAGCACGTCAATGACTGGGCAAGTACAACTCAGACCGAACTTGCAGGCATATACCTTGCCACTGAATTTTTAAAGGACAAAGGCAGTGGACTTATATACTGTGACTCGCAGAGTGCACTCCTGGCATTGAATGCACATAGTAGTGACACTCAGAAAATAGTCAGTGATATTCGAATGAATGTTTTAGCTGCTAAAGAAAACAGATTTGAAATTAAATTCCTATGGATACCATCACATGTTGGCATCTCAAGGCATGACACTGTTGATATGCTTGCAAAGACAGCCTGTAGAAAACTAGTAGTAGAAATTGATATGGGTGTTTCATTAGCAGTGACAGAGAGAATACTTAAACAAATATCTAATGAAGATCTCACCGACCTAACAAATTCACAAAGACCTGAAAGTTGTAGCATTAAATATTATGATAGATATCGTGAGGAGACAGACATTCACATATGGGACTATTAGAACAAGAACTTGGCAATGTGATGTTATAGTGGCCAGAATACGTCTGGGATATAGACGTATCTGGCAGCTTTCTCAAAACCCAAATGTCGAGTACACAATGTGTACTCTATGATCGAGCAACAGAGATATTACAGGAAAGAGATGGTTGGGTTGACTGCATTTATCTGGACCTAAAAAAGGCTTTCGACAGAGTTCCACATAAGAGGTTGTTCTGGAAACTGGAAAATACTGGAGGGGTGACAGGTAAGCTTCTAACATGGATGAAAAATTTTCTGACTGATAGAAAAATGAGGGCAGTGATCAGAGGCAATGTATCGGACTGGAGAAATGTCACAAGTGGCGTATCACAGGGTTCAGTTCTTGCACCAGTGATGTTTATTGTCTTGATAAATGATCTACCAGTTGGTATATAGAATTATATGAGCATGTATGCTGATGATGCTAAGATAATAGGAAGGATAAGAAACTTAGATGATTGTCATGCCCTTCAAGAAGACCTGGACAAAATAAGTACATGGAGCACCACTTGGCAAATGGAATTTAATGTTAATAAATGCCATGTTATGGAATGTGGAATAGGAGAACTTAGACCCCACACAACCTATATATTATGTGAGAAATCTTTAAAGAATTCTGATAAAGAAAGAGATCTAGTGGTGGTTCTGGATAGAAAGCTATCACCTGAGGACCACATAAAGAATATTGTGCGAGGAGCCTATGCCACGCTTTCTAACTTCAGAATTGCTTTTAAATACATGGATGGCGATATACTAAAGAAATTGTTCACGACTTTTGTTAGGCCAAAGCTAGAATATGCAGTGGTTGTGTGGTGCCCATATCTTAAGAAGCACATCAGCAAACTGGAAAAGGTGCAAAGACATGCTACTAAGTGGCTCCCAGAGCTGAAGGGCAAGAGCTACAAGGAGAGGTTAGAGGCATTAAATATGCCAAAACTAGAAGACAGAAGAAAAAGAGGTGATATGATCACTACATACAAAATAGTAACAGGAATTGATAAAATCGATAGGGAAGATTTCCCGAGACCTGGAACTTTAAGAACAAGAGGTCATAGATATAAACTAGCTAAACACAGATGCCGAAGAAATAAGAAAATTCACTTTCGCAAACAGAGTGGTAGACGGTTGGAACAAGTTAGGGGAGAAGGTGGTGGAGGCCAAGACCGTCAGTAGTTTCAAAGCGTTATATGACAAAGAGTGCTGGGAAGACGGGACACCACGAGCGTAGCTCTCATCCTGTAACTACACTTGGGTAATTACACTTAGGTAATTACACAATAACGGCGAAGAGCCGCCACCGGACACAACATGATGCACTCTCGTCCCAACGAAGCAAGCATCAACAACCCAGGGACCCCTCTGGAAAGCAGCAGTACCATTCTTCGCCAGAAAAGAAGGAGACAACTGCAGACGAACAAAACCAACACGAAGACCGAAAGAGCAGAAACCCCTGCGCCAGAGGAGAGCATGAAGTACCCCAACCCGACCCCCAGAGGCCAGTGCTAACAGAAAAGGAGCCTTGGAGAACAACCCTGAACCGAAGGGGTCACAACAACCCGAGGAGAAGACGAAAAGAGCACTCTGTCCAATGACCAGGACGGCTCAGGCGGCACAAGAGCAGGCTGGAGGTGAAACAATGCACGAGACAGCTTGCAAAATGGAGCAGAAGTAACATCAATACCGAAAGCAAGCTGAAGCCTCTCCGCCAGCACCGCACAATACAAGGCAACAGTATGGGGCAAGATGACGGCCACAAACCTCCACAAGAGAAGGACAAGACCACGCCCACAAACGCAGCTACGAAGAAGGGACAGAAGGAGAAGGAAGGACCGCCAAAAACCCCACACTGCCGCCAAGAAGAAGCACGCTGGTGGGACACCATCAACGAAGCCACCTGACCACCAACAGAAGGTGAGAGACTTGAGGCAGAACCGAACCGGCCCCATCATGGGCCAATCAAGCCCAGGAAGAAGCGGAGCCGCGAGAAGATCTCGGGTGATACCATGGAGCCAGCAGAGCCGGAAACCCAAGCTGGCAAAGGACGAGATGTAACGTCCGCTGTACAGAAAAACATCTCAATCCCGGCGAGCTCGCCAGGAGATCGGAGACGACAGTCCTGACGCACGATTCTAAAGATGGGAAATCGAGAGACTGTGAAAACGCCAACAGGCCGGGTAAGCCAGGAAACCAGGAACCCAAACCTGACAATTGGAGAGTCAAAAGGCACAAACAAAGCACACAACCATGTGTAGGATAAAATGAGAAACGGAAAAACACAAGAAAAGACCAGAAGAAAAAGCCCCAGCACCAACAGCCAGTGACAAGAGCGTAGAAGGAAGATGCGGAATGAAGAAGGCAAGTAGCAAATGGGAATGAAAGGGACATGACCAACAACACACAGAGCCGCTGGTCACGTCCCAACAAACCACACCAACAATACAGTTGTGTGACACATCCCAACACAAGACGAAAAGGAAAAATGGTGCAAAGGTACGGCACCAGATCAGTACCTGAACCAAGGAGTTCAAGCTCCGAGGATATGATCACCACATTTAAGATTCCCAAAGGAAGTGATAAGGTAGAGAAAGACCGACTACGGGACCCCAGGGGCACACGCACCAGGGAACACCGGTGGAACGAGAGCGCAAATAAGCCAAAGAGACATGGGAAAGAAGGATCGCAGTGTTAGGGAAGTAGACAATCGGAACGCACGAGGAAGCAACGTGGTGGAGGATGACACCACACACAGCTTCAAGCGCAGATAAGACAGAGCCCAGCAGGCTCAGGAACCTGCACATAAGTGAATGACAGGTGAGAAGCGGAACCAAAAAGCCAGAGCTCAACTCCCGCAAACACAACTAGGGAAGGACAACTAGGTAAGTACCATACAGAGAATCCAATGTATATGGAAGGGCCAAGCCAGGCACTGCAAGATGTGCAAGGAATGAGTGACTCAGAGATGACCACAAAAAAATGGGGCCGTGACCCCCCTTGCAACCATTAACCCAACTGAACAAGTAAGGCCCCAGGAAGAAGCACGAAAGGGCCAAACAAAAATCCACAACCAATCCCAACACCCATCCACAGCATGAAAACTGCAGCAAAATGTCATCTCAGAAACCAGACAGGACCACTTACCCCATAACATATACCCCCCCCTCCACCATTACCTCATAACCCGGTGGAGGTAGGGCTCCTATCCGAACTCAAGCATGGGCTGGACATGCATAAGAGTGGGACTGGATGGGTATAAATAGGAGCTGTCTCGTATGGCCCATAAGGCCGTATGGAAGAGGGCGCGGAAAGAACAAAACCAAAGCATCCAACACCCCCAAGCCCCACCACACCAACCAAAACGGGGCAGCCCCGGGGCTCCTGAGCAGCAAACGACCGAGCGCGTTGCATCACCAAAACTCAACTTGCAACGCCCGTGGTGCCTGCACCCGCATTGTCAGCATAAGACTGGGTAAACAAGCAACATAATTTGCAGGGCTCTGGGCCGAAGGTACCACCGACCCCACAGGCACCAGATGGAGGAAAAACAGTGAGAGTAACCCTGAGACAAGGGGACAGTGCAACCTCTAGGTACCTCTGTATAAACATCAGAGGTCCACGGTTGTTCAACGTCCTCCCAGCGACTATAAGAAATATTGCCGGAACAACCGTGGACATCTTCAAGAGAAAACTGGACTGTTTCCTAAGAGAAGTCCCGGATCAGCCGGGCTGTGGTGGGTATATGGCTCTGCGGGCCGCTCCAAGCAACAGCCTGGTGGATCAAGCTCTCACAAGTCGAGCCTGGCCTCGGGCCGGGCTTGGGGAGTAGAAGAACTCCCAGAACCCCATCAACCAGGTATCAACCAGATATCAACCCTCGAACTCGCACAAAGTGAGGGGGGGACTCCGGGCCACACCCATCGGACCCACGCACCCCTCGGGGTTTCCCAGGGTCCTGAGCGTTTACCTACAGGGACTCACGCCAGGTAATCCCAGGAAGGGTACTGTGAACTGGTGCCCATCAACTTTCTAATAACTGAACTCCCGGAACGTGTACACTCACGGGGACCTAGCAGGGGGAACCACCGGAAGAAGTAAGAGTACTCAGTACACAGGGGGCAAGAACCAAGGCAGACCCCCCCCACCAGGCAGAGAAACAAAAAGAAAAAGAAAACCCCCACAAGAGGACAACGTACCCAGGCGGAACAGAGACGGCCGCTATGATTGGTGAAAACAAGCTGCTCAGTACCCCGCACCCCTACCAGTGCAAACTGCCCCCTACCCCAAGGCGAACAAGGGAGACAGAACACCCTAGCACACAAAGGGTGGCCGAAAACTAAGCAGTAAACGGCCTAGCAGAGGCAAAACCCAAGGAACTTGTGGAAGGTGGCCCCAAGGGCAATACTTACAGGGCACCTAGGGAGGGAAACCCTAAGGGCATGCATCCCAAGTACTGGAGAATCACTCCCGGCTCATGCACCTAGAAGACAGTTGCCACACACTAGATACAGTGCTGAAACAACCACTGAAGCCAGAGCAAACAACCTCAGCCTCTAGCAGTCTGGGGCTCCCCTTCCCCCACCCGGGGAGGGGGGAGCTGCGAAGACAGCGTCGCAGCAACGTGTGACGTCATGATCGTTTGCTCGTTTCTTTAGGGGAGTTCTATCCACTTGTTCGGCTTTTGGTAGCAATATTTTCACCAGAATAGGGGTTTGTTTTGGGATGCTTACCTTTCTGGGTGCCTGACCAGGTCGATATCAGACACAGAATGCTTCCAACCACACAGGGGTTTCTATAGGCCATTGCTCAACATGCCTCTCTGAGGGAGTCAGGTTCTGGCTCGTGGTCCCTGGTAGGCCCACAAAACTCCATACACATGACTGATGCCAAAGTCTGACATTAGCATATCAGTCTAGCAAGCTCCGGGGTGCCGACGGGGCTCTCCCCAGAAAGAAATGGAAGGACTGCAAGGAAACTTCATACTGCCGCCGAGACTAAGCACGCAGATGGGACACCATTAACAATGTCAACTGATCACCATACAGATAGATGGTGATAGACTCAAGTAAAAACTACCAGACGCGATGACCCGAGGAGAAGATTGAACCAGCCTAATAGCGGACCAGACCGATCTGCTGAAAGAGGCGGAGCGGCGGAATAACCCCTGGGTTCGGACACTGAGCAAGCAACGCCTGAAACCTAGGCTGGGCCAGCCACCAAGGGGGCCAAGAGGACTACTCTCCCCTGGAAATTCTCCAAGAAAGCTAGGACCTGGAGCAACAGCTGAGCCGAGGAAAAGAAGTACAGGTAACCCCCCCCCCTCAACCAGTCCTGCCAAAAAGCATCAACCCCGATGGCCTCACAGTCAGGGAAGGGTGTCACATATACCAGGAAATGCCTTGACCATGCCAACTCGAAGAGGTCCACCTCTGGGAGCCCGTACATCCGGCAGAGCCAACTGAATGAGTTGGCGATGGCTGTCCATTCCACGGACAGGGGAATGCACTGAGACAGGCCGTGTGCCAGAAAGTTTGACATCCCCTGAACGTGAACCGCCAGGAGACTAAACCCCGAGAACTCAACAGCTGGGTCACCCGAAGAGACCAGCCCCAAAGAGCCAAGGACCACATCAAACTCCCACGGTTCAGGCAATGAACCACCGGGAAGCAATTTGAATTGAGCCTGATCATCGAACCGCAAGCGACCCAAACCCTCCGAAGCGACATCCACACCGCCGCGAACTCCGCCTGACAGAAGAAAGGACCCCACTGCCTCTGGCCGGCCTGGTGAGCACTGGTCACAAAGCCCCAGCCAAGAGACGACACGTCCATGAAAACATCGAGCGAGGGCTCTGGTAGGTGCCAAAGCACTGAATTCTGAAAAACCTGAAGAAGAAGTCCCCGAAGGTACTAGAACAGCTGGCGAAGTCAAACCCAACCCGGTGGGTAGACCATCACAGCAAAGTTCAGGATCCCTCACAACCCTCGAGCAACTGCCGAATGACCCGGGAGTCCCCCCCCCCCCCAGAAACAAGCGAAGGCAGGAGCACAGCCGAAGCAGAGACTTAGGAGAGAAGACAAGAGTCCTACACAAGACCCAACCAAGTCTGAACTTGAGAAGGAACCAGATCGGACTTCTGCCAGTGCACCAGGAACACGAACCCAGTGAGCTGGGAAAGAACCATACTCCTGGCAAGCAGACAAGCAGATTGGCTGGAGCCAACACCAGCCAGTCGACGAGGTAGGCCAGAACCCGAACCCCTAGTAGATGCAGACGGGGTCACAACCCTGGCAAGACGCATGAATATGCGAGGTGCCAGATTCAATCCAAAAGGAAGGCTATGAAAGCGATATGCCTGATGCCCCACCACAAAACCTAACCAGTCCCTGGTTAGGTTTTGTGACCTAACCTAACCAGCACATTCCATTCAAACGAATGGAATGTGCCAATACGTGCCCCTGAGGTCTAGGGACACCATCCAGACCCCCTGGCTCCAACAGAAACCAGACCTGAGACAGAGTGGTCATCTGAAAGGAGGGGCAAGAAATCCAGGCGTTCAGACAGGACAAGTCCACAATGAACTGTAGATCCACACAGTCCTGTTTCAGCACTGGAAACAGGTGGGAAACCCACCTGAGGGACGGGGTCGTTTCGACCACGCCCAAGCGCACCCACTCCGAGATGACCAGACAGAATGCAGGGGAAAAAGCCTGCCCCACCAGCCCCGAACCCCCAAAGTAGGAGCAGCAGCCCAACGCCACTGCTGGCCGGAAGATATGACCCAAATCCTCCACAAACCGTGGGACCAATCACGAGCAAACAGCGTGACCCTTGCCCTTATCACCCATATCATCCCATCAACTGGGTGAACCACAAGAGAGACAATGCCCATTACGAGAAACTGACGGACGAGCAGAGTGATCATCGCTCTAACCAGATGACACCGGTTCCGAAGGAACGCAGGCTCAAAAGCTGGCACCAATGGCCCACCCCGACCTACGGAACCCCAAGCCCTGGCATTACTCTTCTCAGAAGGCCGAGAATGGCCACCCCGGAGAACCAACAAGTCCGGCATAGGACGGCAACGAGATGAAGCCGCCTGCAGAAACTGCATGACAGCAGTCTCTGCAAACAGCAACTGACAATACAGCAATGAAAACCTAGGAACCAAGGCCCAAGCAGATTCTAAAGAGAGAGCCTGCCAGCACGCGAGAGGAGAAGCAAAGAACAGAGATACCGCCTCCTTGATAATCGGCACAAACAGCTTCAACAGTGCCGCTGAAGCCAGCCCCCCAAACGAAAGCCTAGCACTCAACGCCCTCACATCCTCCTAAAGCGAGTCCAAGGACAGCTCGAGAAGGGAAAAGAAGCACAAGACTGAAGCCAAATGCCCACGGGCACGCAAGTCCACAGCAACCAAAGACTGAAAAAAAAGGGAACCTGCACATGCAGCTGTACAAGGCCAACATCCCGAGGAAGCACAGGGACGAACAAGCATGCATTAACCCCTTAACTGCGTGCCTCCAAATATGACACCCCCACAGTGCGCAGGAAATAAATTCTCTGGAAAAAATTCTTCTGATTTTTTTAAAGTGTCAAAAAAACCCTTCGCTCAGTATGGG
>WNGS01006152.1:0-10219 GCA_020271785.1 Procambarus virginalis | reverse complement strand
TATCAGTGTGGTGCAGGACACTTGAAAGTGTGTAGCATGAGACCTGCCAGTGTGTTACAGGAGACCTGCCAGTGTGTTGCAGGAGACCTGTCAGTGTGTTGTAGGAGACCTGCCAGTGTGTAGCATGGGACCTGCCAGTGTGTAGCAGGAGACCTGTCAGTGCGTTGCAGGAGACCTGCAAGTGTGTAGCAGAAGACCTGCTAGAGTTGTTTTTGGAGACCTGCCAGTGTGTAGCATGAGACCTGCCATTGTGTTACAGGAGACCTGACAGTGTATTACAGGAGACCTACCAGTGTGTAGGAGGAGACTGCCAGGTGTTGCAGGGAGACATGCCAGTGTGTTGCAGGAGACCTGCCAGTGTGTAGCTGGAGACCTGCCAGAGTGTAGCAGGAGACCTGCAAGTGTTTGCAGGAGACCTCCCAGTGTGTTGCAGGAGCCCTGCCAGTATGTTGCAGGAGACTGCCAGTGTGTTGCAGGAGAGCTGCCCGTGTGTTGCAGGAGACCTGGCAGTGTGTTACAGGAAACCTGCCAATATGTTGCAGAGACATGCCACTGTGTTGCAGGAGACCAGCCACACTGTAGCAGGAGACCTCCCAGTGTATAGCAGGAGCTGCCAGTGTGTAGCAGGAGACCTGCCAGTGTGTTGCAGGAAACTTGACCAGTATCTTCAAGGAGACATGCCACTGTGTTGCAGGAGACCTGCCAGTTTGTTGCAGGAGACCTGCCAGTATGTTGCAGGAGACAAGCCAGTGAGTTGCAGGAGACCTGCCAGTGTGTAGCTGGAGACCTGCCAGAGTGTAGCAGGAGACCTGCCAGTATTTTGCAGGAGACCTGCCAGTGTGTTGCAGGAGCCCTGCCAGTATGTTGCAGGAGACCTGCCAGTGTGTAGCAGGAGACCTGCCAGTGTGTAGCAGGAGACCTGCCAGTGTGTAGCAGGAGACATGCTTGTGTGTTGCAGGAGACCTGCCAGTGTGTTGCAGGAGACCTGCCAGTATGTTGTAGGAGACAAGCCAGTGTGTTGCACGAGACCTGCCAGTGTATAGCCGGAGACCTGCAGTGTGTAGCAGGAGACCTGCCAGTGTGTTGCAGGAAACCTGCCAAAATGTCAGATGACATGCCAGTGTGTTGCAGGAAACCTGCCAGTAAGTTGCAGGAGACATGCAAGTTTGTTGCAGGAGACCTGCCAGTGAGTTGCAGGAGACCTGCCAGTATGTTGCAGGAGAATGCCAGTGCGTTACAGGAGACTGCCAGTGTGTAGCCGGAAACTGAGAGTGTGTAGCAGGAGACATGCTAATGTGTTGCAGGAGACCTGCCAGTATGTTGCAGGAGACCTGCCAGTGTGTTGCAGGAGACTGCCAGGGTGGTGCAGGAGACCTGCCAGTTTGTTGCAGGAGACCTGCCAGTGTATTGAAGGAGACCTGCTAGTATGTTGCTGGAGACCTTCCAGTGTGTAGCAGGAGACCTGCCAGAGTGTTGCAGGAGACATGCCAGTGTATTGAACAAGACCTGCCAGGATGTTGCAGGAAACCTACCAGTGTGTAGCAGGAGACTTGCCAGTGTGTTGCATGAGACCTGCCAGTGTATTGAAGGAGACCTGCCTGTATGGTGCAGGAGACCTTCTAATGTGTTACAGGAGACCTACAAATGTGTTGCAGAAGACCTGCCAGTGTGTACTAGGAGACCTGTCAGTGTGTACCAGGGACCTGCCAGTGTGTTGCAGGCGACCTGCCAGTGTATTGAAGGAGACCTGCCAGTATTTTGCAGGAGACCTACCAGTGTGTAGCAGGAGACCTGCCAGTGTGTTGCAGAAGACTTGCCAGTGTGTTGCAGGGGATCTATCAGTGTAGTGCAGGACACTTGAAAGTGTGTAGTATGAGACCTGCCAGTGTGTTACAGGAGACCTGCCAGTGTGTTGTAGGAGACCTGCCAGTGTGTAGCATGAGACTGCCAGTGTGTAACAGGAGACCTGTCAGTGCGTTGCAGGAGACCTGCAAGTTTGTAGCAGGAGACCTGCCAGAGTGTTTTTGAAACCTGCCAGTGTGTAGCATGAGACCTGCCATTGTGTTACAGGAGACCTGACAGTGTATTACAGGAGACCTACCAGTGTGTAGGAGGAGACCTGCCAGTGTGTTGCAGGAGACCTGGCAGTGTGTTACAGGAAACCTGCCAGTATGTTGCAGGAGACATGCCACTGTGTTGCAGGAGACCAACCAGACTGTTGCAGGAGACCTTCCAGTGTATAGCAGGAGACCTGCCAGTGTGTAGCAGGAGACCTGCCAGTGTGTAGCAGTAGACCTGCCAGTATGTTGTAGGAGACAAGCCAGTGTGTTGCAGGAGACCTGCCAGTGTGTTGCAGGAAACCTGCCAAAATGTTGCAAGATGACATGCCAGTGTGTGCAGGAAACCTGCCAGTATGTTGCAGGAGACATGCAAGTTTGTTGCAGGAGACCTGTCAGTGTGTTCAGGAGACCTGCCAGTATGTTGCAGGAGATATGCCAGTGTGTTGCAGGAGACCTGCCAGTGTGTAGCCGGAAACCTGAGAGTGTGTATCAGGAGACATGCTAATGTGTTGCAGGAGACCTGCCAGTAAGTTGCAGGAGACTTGCCAGTGTGTTGCAGGAGACCTGCCAGTGTGTTACAGGAGACCTGCCAGTGTGTAGCAGGAGACCTGCCAGTGAGTAACATGTGACCTGCCAGTGTGTTGCAGGAAACTGCCAAAATGTTGCAGATGACATGCCAGAGTGTGTTGCAGGAAACCTGCCAGTATGTTGAAGGAGACATGCAAGTTTGTGGCAGGAGACCTGTCAGTGTGTTTCAGGAGACCTGCCAGTATGTTGCAGGAGATATGCCAGTGTTGTGCAGGAGACCTGCCAGTGTGTAGCCGGAAACCTGAGAGGTGTGTAGCAGGAGACATGCTAATGTGTTGCAGGAGACCTGCCAGTATGTTACAGGAGACCTGACAGTGTATTACAGGAGACCTACCAGTGTATTACAGGAGACCTACCAGTGTGTATCAGGAGACCTGCCAGTGTGTTGCAGGAGACATGCCAGTGTGTTGCAGCAGACCTGCCAGGTTTTGCAGGAGACCTGCAGTGTGTTGCAGGAGCCCTGCCAGTATGTTGCAGGAGACATGCCAGTAGTATGTTGAAGGAGACAAGCCATGTGTGCAGGAGACCTGCCAGTGTTTTGCAGGAGACCTGCCAGTGTGTTGCAGGAGCCCTGCCAGTATGTTGCAGGAGACCTGCCAGTGTGTAGCAGGAGACCTGCCAGTGTGTAGCAGGAGACCTGCCAGTGTGTAGCAGGAGACATGCTTGTGTGTTGCAGGAGACCTGCCAGTGTGTGCAGGAGACCTGCCAGTATGTTGTAGGAGACAAGCCAGTGTGTTGCAGGAGACCTGCCAGTGTATAGCAGGAGACCTGCCAGTGTGTAGCAGGAGACCTGCCAGTGTGTTGCAGGAAACCTGCCAAAATGTTGCAGATGACATGCCAGTGTGTTGCAGGAAACCTGCCAGTATGTTGAAGGAGACATGCAGTTTGTGGCAGGAGACCTGTCAGTGTGTTTCAGGAGACCTGCCAGTATGTTGCAGGAGATATGCCAGTGTGTTGCAGGAGACCTGCCAGTGTGTAGCCGGAAACCTGAGAGTGTGTAGCAGGAGACATGCTAATGTGTTGCAGGAGACCTGCCAGTATGTTGCAGGAGACTTGCTAGTGTGTTGCAGGATACCTGCCAATGTGTTGCAGGAGACCTGCCAGTGTTTTGCAGGAGACCTGCCAGTGTGTTGCAGGAAAACTGCCAGTGTGTATCCGGATACCTACAAGTGTGTAGCTGGAGACCTGCCAGTGTGTTGCAGGAGACCTGCCAGTGTGTTGCAGAAGCCCTGCCAGTGTGTTGTAGGAGACCTACCAGTGTGTTGCAGGAGACCTGCCAGTGTGTTACAGGAGACCTGCCAGTGTGTAGCAGGAGACCTGCCAGTGAGTAACATGTGACCTGCCAGTGTGTAGCAGGAGACCTGTCAGTGCGTTGATGGAGACCTACCAGTGTGTAGGAGGAAACCTGCCAGTGTGTAGCAGGAGACCTGTCAGTTCGTTGCAGGAGACCTGCAAGTGTGTAGCATGTGACCTGCCAGTGTGTTACAGGAGACCTGACAGTGTATTACAGGAGACCTACCAGTGTATTACAGGTGACCTACCAGTGTGTATCAGGAGCCCTGCCAGTGTGTTGCAGGAGACATGCCAGTGTGTTGCAGGAGACCTTCCATTATGTTGCAGAAGACATGCCAGTGTGTTGCAGGAGAGCTGCCCGTGTGTTGCAGGAGACCTGGCAGTGTGTTACAGGAAACCTGCCAGTATGTTGCAGGAGACATTCCACTGTGTTGCAAGAAACCAGCCAGACTGTTGCAGGAGACCTGCCAGTGTATAGCAGCAGACCTGCCGGTGTGTTGCAGGAGACCTGCCAGGGTGTTGCAGGAAACTTGACCAGTATCTTCAAGGAGACATGCCACTGTGTTGCAGGAGACCTGCCAGTGTGTTGTAGGAGACCTGCCAGTATGTTGCAGGAGACAAGCCAGTGTGTTGCAGGAGACCTGCCAGTGTGTAGCTGGAGACCTGCCAGTGTGTTGCAGGAGACCTGCCAGTGTTTTGCAGGAGACCTGTCAGTGTGTAGCAGGAGACCTGCCAGTGAGTAGCATGTGACCTGCCAGTGTGTAGCAGGAGACCTGTCAGTGCGTTGATGGAGACCTACCAGTGTGTAGGAGGAGACCTGCCAGTGTGTAGCAGGAGACCTGTCAGTTCGTTGCAGGAGACCTGCAAGTGTGTAGCATGTGACCTGCCAGTGTGTTACAGGAGACCTGACAGTGTATTACAGGAGACCTACCAGTGTATTACAGGAGACCTACCAGTGTGTATCAGGAGACCTGCCAGTGTGTTGCAGGAGACATGCCAGTGTGTTGCAGCAGACCTGCCAGTATGTTGCAGAAGACATGCCAGTGTGTTGCAGGAGAGCAGTTCGTGTGTTGCAGGAGACCTGGCAGTGTATTACAGGAAACCTGCCAGTATGATGCAGGGTACATGCCACTGTGTTGCAAGAGACCAGCCAGACTGTTGCAGGAGACCTGCCAGTGTATAGCAGCAGACCTGCCGGTGTGTGGCAGGAGACCTGCCAGGGTGTTGCAGGAAACTTGACCAGTATCTTCAAGGAGACATGCCACAGTGTTGCAGGAGACCTGCCAGTGTGTTGTAGGAGACCTGCCAGTATGTTGCAGGAGACAAGCCAGTGTGTTGCAGGAGACCTGCCAGTGTGTAGCTGGAGACCTGCCAGTGTGTTGCAGGAGACCTGCCAGTGTTTTGCAGGAGACCTGCCAGTGTGTTGCAGGAGCCCTGCCAGTATGTTGCAGGAGACATGCCAGTATGTTGAAGGAGACAAGCCAATGTGTTGCAGGAGACCTGCCAGTGTTTTGCAGGAGACCTGCCAGTGTGTTGCAGGAGCCCTGCCAGTATGTTGCAGGAGACCTGCCAGTGTGTAGCAGGAGACCTGCCAGTGTGTAGCAGGAGACCTGCCAGTGTGTAGCAGGAGACATGCTTGTGTGTTGCAGGAGACCTGCCAGTGTGTTGCAGGAGACCTGCCAGTATGTTGTAGGAGACAAGCCAGTGTGTTGCAGGAGACCTGCCAGTGTATAGCCGGAGACCTGCCAGTGTGTAGCAGGAGACCTGCCAGTGTGTTGCAGGAAACCTGCCAAAATGTTGCAGATGACATGCCAGTGTGTTGCAGGAAACTTGCCAGTATGTTGAAGGAGACATGCAAGTTTGTGGCAGGAGACCTGTCAGTGTGTTTCAGGAGACCTGCCAGTATGTTGCAGGAGATATGCCAGTGTGTTGCAGGAGACCTGCCAGTGTGTAGCCGGAAACCTGAGAGTGTGTAGCAGGAGACATGCTAATGTGTTGCAGGAGACCTGCCAGTATGTTGCAGGAGACTTGCTAGTGTGTTGCAGGATACCTGCCAATGTGTTGCAGGAGACCTGCCAGTGTGTTACAGGAGACCTGCCAGTGTGTAGCAGGAGACCTGCCAGTGAGTAGCATGTGACCTGCCAGTGTGTAGCAGGAGACCTGTCAGTGCGTTGATGGAGACCTACCAGTGTGTAGGAGGAGACCTGCCAGTGTGTAGCAGGAGACCTGTCAGTTCGTTGCAGGAGACCTGCAAGTGTGTAGCATGTGACCTGCCAGTGTGTTACAGGAGACCTGACAGTGTATTACAGGAGACCTACCAGTGTATTACAGGAGACCTACCAGTGTGTATCAGGAGACCTGCCAGTGTGTTGCAGGAGACATGCCAGTGTGTTGCAGGAGACCTGCCAGTATGTTGCAGAAGACATGCCAGTGTGTTGCAGGAGAGCTGCCCGTGTGTTGCAGGAGACCTGGCAGTGTGTTACAGGAAACTTGCCAGTATGTTGCAGGAGACATGCCACTGTGTTGCAAGAGACCAGACAGACTGTTGCAGGAGACCTGCCAGTGTATAGCAGCAGACCTGCCGGTGTGTTGCAGGAGACCTGCCAGGGTGTTGCATGAAACTTGACCAGTATCTTCAAGGAGACATGCCATTGTGTTGTAGGAGACCTGCCAGTGTGTTGTAGGAGACCTGCCAGTATGTTGCAGGAGACAAGCCAGTGTGTTGCAGGAGACCTGCCAGTGTGTAGCTGGAGACCTGCCAGTGTGTTGCAGGAGACCTGCCAGTGTGTTGTAGGAGACCTGCCAGTATGTTGCAGAAGACAAGCCAGTGTGTTGCAGGAGACCTGCCAGTGTGTAGCTGGAGACCTGCCAGTGTGTTGCAGGAGACCTGCCAGTGTGTTGCAGGAGCCCTGCCAGTATGTTGCAGGAGACATGCCAGTATGTTGAAGGAGACATGCCAGTGTGTTGCAGGAGAACTGCCAGTGTACAGCCGGAGACCTGCCAGTGTGTAGCAGGAGACCTGCCAGTGTGTAGCAGGAGACCTGCCAGTGTGTAGCATGAGTTCTGCCAGTGTGTCGCAGTAGACCTGCCAGTGTGTTGCAGGAGACCTGCCAGTATTTTGCAGGAGAAATGCCAGTGTGTTGCAGAAAACCTGCCAGTATGTTGCAGTAGACATTCCAGTGTGTTGTAGGAGACCTGCCAGTGTGTTGCAGGAAAACTGCCAGTGTGTATCCGGATACCTACAAGTGTGTAGCTGGAGACCTGCCAGTGTGTTGCAGGAGACCTGCCAGTGTGTTGCAGAAGCCCTGCCAGTGTGTTGTAGGAGACCTGCCAGTGTGTTGCAAGAGACCTCCAATGTGTTGCAGGAGAGCTGCCAGTGTGTAGCACGAGACCTGCCAGTGTGTTGCAGGAGACATGCCAGTGTGTTGCAGGAGACCTGCAAGTGTGTTGCCGGAGACATGCCAGTGTGTAGCAGGATACCTGCAAATATGGTGCAGGAGACTTACCAGTGTTTTCCAGGTGACCTGCCAGTGTGTTGCAAGAGACCTGCCAGTGTGTTGCAGGAAACCTGCCAGAATGTTGCAGAAGACATGCCAGTGTGTTGCCGAATACCTACCAGTATGTTGCAGGAGACTTGCCAGTGTGTTGCAGGAGACCTGCCATTGTGTAGGCGAAACCTGAGCGTGTGCAGCAAGAGACCTGCTAGTGTGTTGCTGGAGACCTGCCAGAATGTTGCAGGAGACATGTCAGTGTGTTGCAGTAGACTGCCAGTGTGTTGCCGGAGACCTGCCAGTATGTTACAGGAGACCTGCCAGTGTGTAGCATGAGACCTGTCAGTGTGTAGCATGAGACCTGCCAGTGTGTAGCATGAGACTTGCCAGTGTGTAGCAAGAGACCTGCCAGTGTGTTGCAGGAGACCTGCCAGTGTGTTGCAGGAGACATGCCAGTGTGTTACAGAATACCACCAGTTTGTTGTAGGAGACATGCCACTGTGTTGCAGGAGACTTGCCAGTGTTTTGCAGGAGACCTGCAGTGTGTTGCAGGAGACATGCCACTGTGTGCAGGAGACCTGCCAGTGTTTGCAGGAGACCTGCCAGTGTGTGCAGGAGACCTGCCAGAATGTTGCAGGAGACAATCCAGTGTGTTGCAGGAGACATGCCAGTGTGTAGCCGGAGACCTGCCAGTGTGTAGCAGGAGGACCTGCCTGTGTTTTGCAGGAGACCTGCCAGTGTCTTGCAGGTGCCCTGCCAGTAAGTAGCAAGAGTCCTGTAGTGTGTTGATGGAGACCTGCCAGTGTGTAGCAGGATGTCTGCCGGTATGTTGCAGGAGACATTCTAGTGTTGCAAGGGACATGCAGTGTGTTCCAGGATACCTGCCAGTGTGTTGCAGGAGACCTGCCAGTATGTTGCAGGTGACCTACCAGTGTATTCAAGGAGACCTGCCTTTGTGTTACAGGAGGCCTACCAGTGTGTTGCAGGAGACCTGTCAGTGTGTAGCAGGTGACCTGCAAGTGTGTTGCAGGAGAATTGCCAGAGTGTTGCAGGAGACCTGCCAGTGTGTTGTAGGAGACCTGCCAGTGTGTTGTAGGAGATCTGCCAGTGTGTTACTCGAGACCTGCCAGTGTGTTGCAGGAGACCTGCCAGTATGTTGCAGGAGACATTCCAGTGTGTTGCAGGAGACCTGCCAGTGTGTTCCAGGAGACCTGCCAGTGTGTTGCAGGAAAACTGCCAGTATGTTGCAGAAGACCGGCCAGAATGTTGCAGAAGACATGCCAGTGTGTTGAAGGAAACCTACCAGTGAGTTCCAGGAGACCTGCAAGTGTTGTAGCAGGAGACCTGCCATTGTGTTAGGAGACCTGCCAGTGAGTAGCAGGAGACCTGCCAGTGTGTAGCTGTAGACCTGCCAGTGTATTACAGGAGACCTGCCAGTGTGTAGCATGTGAACTGCCAGTGTACAGGAGACCTGCCAGTGTGTTGCAGGAGACCTGCCAGTGTGTTGCAGGAGACCTGCCAGAGTGTTGCAGGAGACCTGCCAGTTTGTTACAGGAGACCTGGCAGTGTGTTGCTGGAGACCTGCCAGTGTGTTGCAGGAGACCTGCCAGTATGTTGTAGGAGACAAGCAGTGTGTTGCAGGAGACCTGCCAGTTATAGTAGGAGACCTGCCAGTGTGTAGCAGGAGACCTGCCAGTGTATTGCAGGAAACCTGCCAAAATGTTGCAGATGACATGCTTGTGTGTTGCAGGAGACCTGCCAGTGTGTTGCAGGAGACCTGCCAGTATGTTGTAGGAGACAAGCCAGTGTGTTGCAGGAGACCTGCCAGTGTATAGCCGAGACCTGCCAGTGTGTAGGAGGAGACCTGCCAGTGTGTTGCAGGAAACCTGCCAAATGTTGCAGATGACATGTCAGTGTGTTGCAGGAAACTGCCAGTATGTTGCAGGAGACATGCAAGTTTGTTGCAGGAGACCTGCCAGTGTGTTTCAGGAGACCTGCCAGTGTGTAGCCGGAAACCTGAGAGTGTGTAGCAGGAGACATGCTAATGTGTGCAGGAGACCTGCCAGTATGTTGCAGGAGACCTGCCAGTGTGTTGCAGGAGACCTGCCAGTGTGTTGCAGGAGACCTGCCAGTGTATTGATGGAGACCTGCTAGTATGTTGCTGGAGACCTTCCAGTGTGTAGCAGGAGACCTGCCATTGTGTTGCAGCAGACCTGCAAGTGTGTTGCACGAGACCTGCCAGTGTATTGAAGGAGACCTGCCTGTATGGTGCAGGAGACCTTCTAATATGTTACAGGAGACCTACAAGTGTGTTGCAGAGACCTGCCAGTGTGTAGTAGGAGACCTGTCAGTGTGTACCAGGTGACCTGCCAGTGTGTTGCAGTAGACTTGCCAGTGTGTTGCAGGGGATATATCAGTGTAGTGCAGGACACTTGAAAGTGTGTAGCATGAGACCTGCCAGTGTGTTACAGGAGACCTGCCTGTGTGTTGCATGAGACCTGCCAGTGTGTAGCAGGAGACCTGTCAGTGCGTTGCAGGAGACCTGCAAGTGTGTAGCAGGAGACCTGCCAGAGTGTTTTTGGAGACCTGCCAGTGTGTAGCATGAGACCTGCCATTGTGTTACAGGAGACCTGACAGTGTATTACAGGAGACCTACCATGTGTAGGAGGAGACTGCCAGTGTGTTGCAGGAGACTGCCAGTGTGTTGCAGGAGACCTGCCAGTATGTTTCAGGAGATGCCAGTGTGTTGCAGGAGAGCTGCCCGTGTGTTGCATGAGACTTGGCAGT
>WNGS01006151.1:41083-54514 GCA_020271785.1 Procambarus virginalis | reverse complement strand
CATTGTGACTGTTGTGCCTCAGTTCCGGGGCCAGCCAACGTGGTTTGGTTTGTGCACCCGCAAGAAACAAAGAACCACACAAACAGAGAACCACCAAAAACCACACAAACCAAAAACAACAACAAACCAAAGAACAACACAACGAAGAACCACACATGTGTGGTTCTTAGTTTGTGTTGTTCTTTGTTTGTGTGGTTCTTTGTTTGTGTGGTTCTTTGTGTGGTTCTCCTGTTTGTTGTGGTTCTTGTTCTTGCGGGTGCACAACAACCACGTGGGCTGGCCCCGGAACTGAGGCCACAACGCAAAATGAAAACCCTTGAAATTAAAAAATTCTGAACGTTGGACAACTAACGGCCGCCTAAATTCACATTAAATCAAATTTAAACAAACTAACCACCCGCCAAAGTTTAGTGTGTGTGTAAATAAACAATTTTTCGTCATTTATACAGACCACTTCTCTCAGTGATGTGACAACAAGTGACCCCAAAATGTAAGGCAGGGTATTAATGATGGAGAAAGCGCCAAGCCTATAAACCACTTGGAAGGGACGAAGAACTGGGGCATGAAGGCTACTGGCGTATCCGAGCCACCTGGGCCATCCGGGATCGAACACCGACCCTGCTAGCCGCCAGGCCCATCGCTGCGGACCACGCCACACCAAGAAGCAGAAGGTATATTGAAGTGGGCAACTGGATGGAAGGAGTAAACAGTGGAATGAAAAGGAGAATTTGGGCAAATATAAGCCGCAAGCCAGAGACTCGTAGCTTCGCAAACAGAACTCCGTAGCTCGCAAACAGAAATGCGTATCTCGCAAACAGAACTCGTAACTCGTAAACAGAACTCGTAGCGCCAAACGAAAACTCGTAGCTCGTAAACAGAACTCGTAGCTCGCAGAACAGAACTCGTAGCTCGCAAACAGAACTCCGTAGCTCCGCAAAACAGAACTCGTAGCTCGCAAACAGAACTCGTTAGCTACGTAAACAGAACTCGTAGCCTCGTAAAACAGAACTCGGTAGCTCGCCAAACAGAACTCGTAGCTCGCAAACAGAACGCGTTACTCGGAATACAGAACTCGAACTCCCAAGAAAACAGAACTCGTAAACAACCTCGTAACTCGCAAACAAGAGCTCGTAGCTCGTAAACAGAACCTCGTAAATCGTAAACAGAACTCGTAACTCGTAAACAGACTCCGTAGCTCGTAAACAGAACTCGTAACTCGTAACTCGTAACTCGTAACTCGCAAACAGAACTCGTAACTCGTAACAGAACTCGTAACTCGCAAACAGCAACTCGTAACTCCGGTAAACAGAAAAGCTCGTAACTCCGTAAACAGAACTCGTAACTCGTAAAAGAACTCGTAAACAGAACTCGTAAACAGAACTCGTAACGCGCAAACAGAAACTCCGTACTCGTAAACAGACCTCGTAGCTCGTAAACAGAACTCGTAGCCTCGAAAACAGAACTCGTAACTCGTAAACAGAACTCGTAGCTCGAAAACAGAACTCGTAGCTCGCAAACAGAACTCGGAACTCGTACAAAACAGAACTCGTAACTCGTAAACAGAACTCGTAACTCCGTAAACAGAACTCGTAACTGTCAATGGGACACATTAGAGAGGACATAAGACAGGACCAGATCCAGAACTCAGCAAAGCCGTTAAGTCCTCCGCTAACGAAACCACTACATCTTTCCTCAATTAGGCCGCTTATTTGTATGTATAAACAGTTTTATTCAGCTCCAGAGCGTTATCTTAATACCTGGGTTGTGACCGACCTGGCACTTACTACTTGTGTCCGAACTGACACTATTGTCTAGAGGACCTGTCTAAACATGTCCAGTGTCCATGGTGACGGGACCTGTCTAGACGATGGGGGTCCATGGTATCAGTAGGACGGCGTCTAACATGGACCAGTATCATAGGACCTGTCTAACATGGACCAGTGTCAGTAGGTACCTGTCTAAAATGTACCAGTGTCAATAGGACCCTTCGAACATAGGACGCAGTGGTGCAGTGAGGACCTGTTCCTAACATGGACCAGTGTCAGTAGGACCTGTTCTAACAGGTGCCAATGTCAAGTAAGGACCTGTCTAACATGGAGCCAGTGTCAAATAGACGCTGTCTAACATGGACCAGTGTCAGTAGGACCTGTCTAACATTGGACCAGTGTCAACAAAGACCTGTCTAACATGGGACCAGAAGAACCTTTAGCTGAATTTCTATAATTAGTATTTTAGATTTTATATCACGGCCTCGGGAATGTATGTATGATTGTATGCGTGGTACTCTGTCTGCAGTGCATATAGTGTGTGCATAAATACTACATGTTTTAATGGTATGATTCAATGATTTTGTGTGTTGTTGTGTGTGTGTTGTTGTGGTGATTTGTGTGTGTGTGTTGTGGTGTGTGTGTGAGTGTGGTGGGGTGTGTGTGTGTGGTGGTCCCTCCGTTACTCGTTGTTGTACAAAATGTTTCGGATATCGGGCCAATTTATTTGTTTTATTCACGCTGAATGTTTTTTTTTCGCTCGAAAGCGAAAAATAAAATGACAAGTAATTGCAAAGGTCATTTTAAACTATGACTCTTTATTGTTCATTACGAAGTTTGAATTACTTTGGTAGACATACGAGCCACACTCGGAGGAGACCTGGGAGAGAGAGAGAGAAGAGAGTAGGGTCTCTCCTTCTCTCTCTCGTCTCTCTCTGTTTTTTTTTTTTTTTTTTTTTTTTAAACTAAGACTAGGAATCATAAGGGATGCCTAATGACATCCCTAGTGAAGTTGCAAGCAAAAGCTGTTATCCTACATCACCTCATCTGCACAATCCTACACCTAAAACTCATTTATTTCATAAGAGTATAATTTGAAACTAACAAATTGGGAACTATCTTATATTGAACTTATGTATGCTAAGTTGAACCCTACTCCTAGATGCCCATTTATTCATGAGCAATGTTATTTTTTGCTTTAGAAGGGAATAGCCTTTATTCATTGAAAAAAACATTAAGTAACAAACATATAAGGAACAGGATGACCTAGTAGCCAGCTGTGTGCCAGAGTCTTCATGTGAACAATTGACCTGATCTCTCGTGTATCTATCTGTTGAGCAAACAAGTTCCAGATTCGAGTAAGCCTCGGAATGAATGAACGCTGAGGGAGGGATGTTCTTGAGAAAGGCAGTTCCAGCAGGAGACTGTTGAAGGTTGAGAGCCTAGTGTTATGGGTGCCATCTATTGGTTGTCCACGGAGTTGGGTAAGGTGCGGAGCTTTGAGGATGTTGGACTTGTACATAACAGTGAGACCAACAACGTCCCGACGGTGTTTGCAGGCTCTGATGTTCAGACAGTTCCCACCAGACTTAGTCAAGACAAGAGATAAGCCTTCTAGCCGGCTTCCTCATCTACTTGGTCCAACAGTCTGACGAAAGATGGGGTGCAAGCAATCCAGGAAAGGGGTGCATACCCAAGATGGGAGCGAACTTGTGCGTCATATAAGGTTTGACAGCCGCTGCTGTCAAGAAGATATGAGAGGCCTCCTTAGTGCTGGTAAGGTTTCCGGGCTGCCTTTTTAGCTAGGTTTTAGCACATGACTCTTCATTGTCATTAAAGAATCGAACTTCATTCCCAAGATGGCAAATTCTTCTGTGAACGCTAGGGATTTGCCACCAATTTGCAGTTCTGTCCGATTTTCCATGTGCAGTCTAGTTATCATCATCCCTTGAGTCTTCTCAGCCGCAAATGTACCCTGCCATATCCTACCCCAGGTAGAAATTGCTGAAGGTTGGGTGAATAAACTCTCTCTCTCTCTCATCTCTCTCTCGTCTCTCTCTCTTGCTCCTCTCTCTCTTCTCTCCCTTCTCTGCCTACCCATATTCCCTTCCCGTCCAATCTCTCTCGCTCTCATCTTCTCTCTCTCTCCCTCACCATGTACCAATTTCTTCCCCAAATTTTCCTCATTCTTGGTAGACATTTACTCACGGACTACGGCTTCGTGCTGGACAAAGAATCTTCCTCGTAATTACTCTTTCATTCAACTTTTCCTAAGTTTCTTGGTTGGTTTCAGCTTGGATTTGTCATACTCCCTCTGTCGTATTGCTTTTTTGTGTGTGAAGGGTCCCCTATATGGTTATTGCCAGAGTTATTTTATTTGTGCTTGCTCTTCGTTTGTCTCCGTCTTGTACTCACCTAGTTGTCGCTTGCGAGGGTCGATGCCTTTCGGCTTCGTTCGGGGCCCCTACACGTCTCAATTAGTCTCAATATAGTTGGTGTTAGCAAATTCTCGTTGTGTGTGTGTGTGTGGTGTGTGTGTGTGTGTTGTGTTGTGTTGGTGTGTATTTGTGTGTGTGGTGTGTGTGTGTGTGATGTTGCTGTGTGTGTGTGTGTTGTGTGTAATTCACCTAGTTTGGTTTGCGGGGGTTGAGCCTTTGCTCTTCGGCCCCGCCGCTCAACTGTCAATTCAACTTGTTTCCTAAGTACGTTAATTTTTTTCCCACACCACAATTCACGAGCAAACCCCACACTATCTCCCCCAGGAACGTCAGCGACCGATGACAGCTGGACTAACGCCCATTGGTATCCTAGTTACTGCTCTAGGTAACAGGGGGCAATTCAGGGTGAAAGAAACTTTGCCCATCTTGTTTCGCGCCTCGTTGTGGTTGTGTTGACTTCACCCGTAGTTGGTACTGCCCACCCTACGGTTGCTGCTTCGCGCGGGGTTGAGCTCTGGTCGAGTTGGTCCCGCCTCTGCACATCCTTCATCAACAGGTGTAGCAGTTTGCCTGAGTCCTAATGGGTCTCTATCATACACTCACTTGAACAGCTGTGTACTGGTGAGTCAGCCCTCCACCACATCGCTTCCTAATGCAATTTCCATGTCTGTCAATCTCCACTCTGACACTAAAAAAAGGTCTTGCTACAATTATCCTCTGTGGGCCGTCATTTGGGCACCTCAGGTTTTCCACCGTGGGTCCCCGAGGCGTTGTGCTCCCCCTTGATGTTAAAAATACAGCCTATCTTTAACCAACCCTGGTCGATGCCCCTGAGAATCTTGAAATGTGCTGAGTGATCATTGTCCACCCCTAACTCTTGCCTTCCAACGAAGTGAAGGTTATTCCTGGCAGTCCTCACTCGTGAGCTGCACTACCTCTCAGTCTTCGGGGTACAACTAGTCCTGGTGGCCAAAAACCCTTTGAACCTCTTTGCCAGTTTTCAGTCTTAATTGCCTTGACGACAGATAGCTAGACTAGCCATGCTGAGGCCGGCCGCATACTCCAGGATTGTGATCGTGACATATGTGGTATATAAAATTCTGAAAGATTCCATTACTCAAGTTTCTAAAGGCCGTTTCTTATGTTAGCCAACCTGGCATATGTCACTGGCGCTAGATGGTTTGATCCTGTCTTAGATTATGTCATTCACTTCAGTGGGACAAGGTCTGCGTTGATATCAACCCCCGGGAGTCCGTTTCTTCTTCCTTCCTCTTGGACTCGTGAAGTTATATTCTCCATCTCCCAAAGGGATACCGATTTGGTTAATACTGGTCTCATGCTTCTACCCGATCTGCATTTACTTACCACTATGGTTGGGTTTAACTCTAACATTCATTTGTTTGACCATTCCTGGAGCTTGTCAATGTTTTCTTGAAGTCTCAAGCTGCTGTCCTCTGTCTTATCCTTCTCATAATTTTGGGCGTCGTCAGCAAACAATTGAGAGGAAAAGGAATTCGATACCCGCGCTTGGGGATATCATTACTCTACGTATATTAAAAACAGGATAGGTCCAAGGACATGAAAAGAAGCCCTTTGTGTGGAACTCCCTGGTGAACTTCCCAGTCTGAGCGTTCACCCGTAGAATTGTACTGCTCTGCTTTCTATGCTTAGGTACTCCCTTATCCACCTGAGCGCCCTACTAGTTACTCATGCCTGTTCCTCCAGCTTACGCACTTCCAACCTGTCTGATGGGGTCACCTGGATGGTCCAAAGGCGTTGCCGACAGGGTCCCAAAAATAATGGGAACAATCCACGCCCACCCATTCCTCTTGTCTGTGGCTGGTAATGGTCATTCTGTACCACCGTGAATGCCGAAAAACTGATCAGCAGGGCCTAGTAAAGTGGTGTCACGAATTAGCCCTGCGGGCCCATGGGGAACCCAGGTGTTATGGGTTCGTCACAAGTCTGCTCGCTCCCAGGTTTTCACAATCTCCATTCCTTGCCATGGGTATTAACAAGTGAAGGACAACTGGCCCGGTAGTTCAGTGCCGGTCTTGTCGGGGCACCTTTTTGTAGATTGGTACGACATTAGCAGGCGGCCAGAGGGCGGGGAGGCGCCGCCCGTGTCCAGGGACCTTAACTATAGACTAGGGAGAGTGGTAAGCAAAGGGCGCCTGCACACGCGTGCCAAGACCCCCAGGGCGAGAGTGCCCATCCGGCCCAACAGCGGGGCGCACAGCCAGCCGCCAATAGGGGGCGGGTGGGACCGCATCTCTTGTAAGGTCGAACCTATCCAAGGTCACCTGGTTGGCCTGGCCACCTCTCCCAGGGCCGTGAGATCGCCCGGTTCTATTGTAAAGACCGCCTGGGACGCGCTTGGGGGGGGAGGGGCCGGCCACACACCTCCTGTGTGGCCATTCTCTGTGACCTGTCCTCGCCCACCCTAAGGTTTATCACCTGTTCCTGCACTGGTGTCTTCCTCCTGATGGTGAAGTGACTGGGGGAGGACGCTTTATCTTGGCTGTTGGGTACTATCATTCAATAGCCTGTTCAGGCGGCTTCTCACACCGGACAGACGCGGCCGGGGTCGCGGGCGATTCTGCGCCGCGACGGGCGGGGGTGGCTGTGTATGTACGGAAGTGTCCTCAGGCCCTTGGGGGGCAGCTCCTTGGCTTGGCATACAGTGCGCGAGGAAACCACGGAGGCCGTGCCTTGGCTGCGCTTGGTTTGCCGGTTGGGCTGGGACAAACCGGCTTACAGCCTCCTGACACTATTGGGGGGTTGGGTGAACAGAGTCCATCAAGGGCCGGGGACGGACGGGGCGGTCCGAGGGTCGGGGGCCCAAGGGAGATCCCAGAGGAAGTTGAGGCAGCTCCTGCATAGTGGGGACCCTGTCGGGACGCCAGCCCTTGGGGGGCCCAGGTATTGGGGGGGGGAGAGGAGAAGGTCCATAGCGCAACACAGGGACTCAAAGCTCAAGAGCACGAGGACGCACTGCATGTAGGCCCAAGGGGGCGGCCAACGGGTACTGTGGCGCGTCACCGGAGGCCACGGGCAGTGTGGAGGGGGAAAGAGCAATAGAACAATAGCAAGCAACGGCGGGTGCTCAGCCCGCGCCCGGCCGCGCTAGGCTCTTAGGTCGGTGCCCGGTCGGTGGTGTGGGTGTGGGGGGGGGGGGGGGGAGGGTGCTGGGGGTGCTGTGTGGGGTGTGGGGGGGGGGGGGGGGGGTGGGGGGGTGGGGTGGGGGGGGGATGTGGGGTAGCCCGTGCTATGGGGCTCGAGCGGGGGGGAAAATGAGACTAGGGAAAAAGGAGCAATTCAACTTATGACTTTGGAAACGGGCCCGTGGGGGGATCCAATTTCTCTCTGATGGAGTTGTCTGTTTCATAAATGTTGTGCAAGCTACCATTTAACTTCCTGAAGCGAGCATCCTTCCTTGAGCTACCAGACTAGCGTTAATATCGTTGCGACTGCTCCATTGTCAACTTGCAACTATAGATGCATCACAAACCTTCCGACCAACACACAAGTGGTTGGGAAAGTGGAAAGTGATACATTTAGGCTTTTCTGAGGCAATCAGTAGTTTTGTGTCTCTAGTTTAGGACGCTTAATATTATTGGGTATCGTCCTCCGCCCTTGCGGAACGTCCATTACGCCTTGTGTGGAACGTCCTCCCTGTGTGGAACTCCTCTGGGCGTAGAGTCCCCTGTGTGGACGTCCCCTGTGCGAAACGTCCCTCCGCCCTGTTGCGAACGTCCCTCCGCCTCTGTAGTGGGAACGCTCCGAACCCTGTGGCGAAAACGTCCTCCGCCCTGTGTGGGAACGTCCTCCTCCTGGTGGAACGTCCCCCTGTGCAGGGAACGTCCATCCGCCCTGTGTATGGAACTCCCTGTGCAGAACGGGCCTCCGCCCTAGTTGGTTGACAACGTCCTCCGCCTTGTGCAGGAACGTCCCTCCTTCGACCTGTGCGGTGGAATACGGCCTGGTCCCTTAATGGTGGAACTGGTTCCTCCGCCCTGATGCGGTGACAGCGGTCCTTGCCTATCCAGGCTCCTTGCTGTGCAGCGGAAACACGTCTCCGCATCGTGCGGAACAGGTCCACGTCCGACCCTGGGCTGGAACTGAGCCCCTCCGCCCTGTGTGGAACGGTCGCTTCGGCGTCCTGTGTGGAAGACGTCCCGTGCTCTTCGTACCCTTGGGTTGTGAACGTCCTCCGTCCTTGTGTCTGGAACGTCCTCCGCTTCCGATGTGGAAGACGTCCAGCCGCCCTGTTGCGGAAAATCGCACCCTTCATCAGCGTTAGTTCGATCCTGTGGAGGCACTGCTTCTGTACTATCCATGTTCGCACTTAATTAAAAAGGCGGTCAGATGAGGCCTAAACTGTCACCATGCTCCTGGAGAGGATTTGTTGTGATGTCCTCCAGGAGGGAGTCTATATATATATATATAAAAAAAGGGGGGGGGGCGAGGGGGTGTTACCATACGTTCCGAAGAACGCAGGATGGTTAAGCTGTTCGACAGGTCTTCAGGGTCGAGTAAATCCTGAAGGACTTACTGCTGCTGTACTTCGTGCTTAGTATACCCCTACTAACCTCAGCCGTCCCCCTACCAACCCCCAGCCCCCCTACCAACCCCTGAAACCCACACCGTAACCAACCCCCCCACCACACTCCTCTGGGCACTACACTGTTGCAAACACAAGACCGCGGGGTCAGGAGGACCCCCGAGGTCCTCCGGAATGTTGTCGGCGGCATAAAAAAAAAAAACATCCTTGCAGGTATGGTACTCATAAATATGCTTCTCGCGTTTTAAATATGGCGGAACGAAATGTTAGATTTGCTGGGATAACAATGTCGCACTGTGCTATTTGAATTAAATGTTCCTCCGTGTTCAGGAGTTATCATGCCGTTGTTGGCAGATATCTCACAGACGAAACCTTGAAATTAAGTCTGAACGTTGGACAACTAACGGCCGCCTAAATTCACATTAAATCAAATTTAAACAACTAACCCCGCCAAAGTTTAGTGTGTGTGTAAATAAACAATTTTATCATTTATACAGACCACTTCTCTCAGTGATTGACAACAAATTGACCCCAAATGTATGGCAGGGTAATTATGAGGAGAAAGCGTCAAGCCTATAAACCACTTGGAAGGGACGAAGAGCTGGGGCATGAGGCTATTGGCGTATCGGAGCCACCTGGGCCATCCGGGATCGAACACCGACCCTGCTAGCCGCCAGGCCATCGCTGTACCCGCCACACCAAGAGCAGAAGGTATAATTGAAGTGTGCAACTGGATGGAAGGAGTAAACAGTGGAATGAAAAGGAGATTTGGGCAAATATAAGCCTCAAGCCAGAACTCGTAGCTCGCAAACAGAACTCGTAGCTCGCAAACAACTCGTAGCTCGCAAACAGAACTCGTAACTCGTGAACAGAACTCGTAGTTCGTAAACAGAGCTCGTAGCTCGTAACAGAACTCGTAGCTTGCAAACAGAACTCGTAGCTCGCAAACAGAACTCGTTACTCGTAAACAGAACTCGTAAACAGAACTCGTAACTCGCAAACAGAACTCGTAAACAGAACTCGTAACTCGCAAACAGAACTCGTAGCTCGTAAACAGAACTCGTAACTCGTAACAGAACTCGTAACTCGTAAACAGAACTCGTAACTCGCAAACAGAACTCGTAGCTCGTAAACAGAACTCGTAACTCGTAAACAGAACTCGTAACTCGTAAACAGAACTCGTAGCTCGTAAACAGAACTCGTAACTCGTAAACAGAACTCGTAACTCGCAAACAGAACTCGTAACTCGTAAACAGAACTCGTAACTCGCAAACAGAACTCGTAACTCGTAACAGAACTCGTAACTTGCAAACAGAACTCGTAACTCGTAAAAGACTCGTAACAGAACTCGTAACTCGCAACAGAACTCGTAACTCGTAAACAGAACTCGTAACTCGCAAACAGAACTCGTAACTCGTAAACAGAACTCGTAACTCGTAAACAGAACTCGTAACTCGCAAACAGAACTCGTACTCGTAAACAGAACTCGTAACTCGTAAACAGAACACGTAACTCGTAAACAGAACTCGTAACTCGTAAACAGAACTCGTAACTCGTAACTCGTAACTCGCAAACAGAACTCGTAACTCGTAAACAGAACTCGTAGCTCGTAAACAGAACTCGTAGCTCGTAAACAGAACTCGTAACTCGTAAACAGAACTCGTAGCTCGCAAACAGAACTCGTAGCTCGCAAACAAAACTCGTAACTCGTAAACAGAACTCGTAGCTCGCAAACAGAACTCGTAACTCGTAAACAGAACTCGTAACTCGTAAACAGAACTCGTAACTCGTAACAGAACTCGTAGCTCGTAACAGAACTCGTAACTCGTAAACAGAACTCGTAGCTCGCAAACAGAACTCGTAGCTCGTAAACAGAACTCGTAACTCGTAAACAGAACTCGTAACTCGTAAACAGAACTCGTACTCGTAAACAGAACTCGTAACTCGTAAACAGAACTCGTAACTGTCAATGGACACATTTAGAGAGGACATAAGACAGACCAGATCCAGACTCATCAGCCGTTAAGTCTCCACTAACGAAACCACTACATCTTTCCTCAATTATGGCAGCTTATTTTGTATGTAATAAACAGTTTATCAGCTCCAGAGCGTTATCTTAATACCTGGGTTGTGACCGACTGGCATTACTACTTGTGTCCTACTGACACTAGTGTCTATAGGACCTGTCTAACATGGTCCAGTGTCAGTAGGACCTGTCGAACATGGTCCCGTATCAGTAGGACCTGTCTAACATGGACCAGTATCAATAGGACCTGTCTAACATGGTCCAGTGTCAGTAGGACCTGTCTAACATGGACCAGTGTCAATAGGACCTTCTAACAAGGACCATGTCAATAGGACCTGTCTATCATGGACCAGTGTCATAGACCTGTCTAACATGGACCAGTGTCAATAGGACCTGTCTAACATGGTCCAGTGTCAATAGACCTGTCTATCATGGACCAGTGTCAATAGGACCTGTCTAACATGGACCAGTGTCAATAGGACCTGTCTAACATGGTCCTATTGACACTGGACCATGTTAGACAGGTCCTATTGACACTGGACCATGTTAGACAGGTCCTATTGACACTGGTCCATGTTAGACAGGTCCTATTGACACTGGTCCATGTTAGACAGGTCCTATTGACACTGGACCATGTTAGACAGGTCCTATTGACACTGGTCCATGTTAGACAGGTCCTATTGACACTGGTCCATGATAGACAGGTCCTATTGACACTGGTCCTTGTTAGACAGGTCCTATTGACACTGGTCCATGTTAGACAGGTCCTACTGACACTGGACCATGTTAGACAGGTCCTATTGATACTGGTCCATGTTAGACAGGTCCTACTGATACTGGACCATGTTCGACAGGTCCTACTGACACTGGACCATGTTAGACAGGTCCTATAGACACTAGTGTCAGTAGGACACAAGTAGTAATGCCAGTCGGTCACAACCCAGGTATTAAGATAACGCTCTGGAGCTGATAAACTGTTTATTACATACAAAATAAGCTGCCATAATTGAGGAAAGATGTAGTGGTTTCGTTAGTGGAGACTTAACGGCTTGATGAGTTCTGGATCTGGTCCTGTCTTATGTCCTCTCTAAATGTCCCATTGACAGTTACGAGTTCTGTTTACGAGTTACGAGTTCTGTTTACGAGTTACGAGTTCTGTTTACGAGTTACGAGTTCTGTTTACGAGTTACGAGTTCTGTTTACGAGCTACGAGTTCTGTTTGCGAGCTACGAGTTCTGTTTACGAGTTACGAGTTCTGTTTACGAGCTACGAGTTCTGTTTACGAGTTACGAGTTCTGTTTACGAGTTACGAGTTCTGTTTACGAGTTACGAGTTCTGTTTGCGAGCTACGAGTTCTGTTTACGAGTTACGAGTTTTGTTTGCGAGCTACGAGTTCTGTTTGCGAGCTACGAGTTCTGTTTACGAGTTACGAGTTCTGTTTACGAGCTACGAGTTCTGTTTACGAGCTACGAGTTCTGTTTACGAGTTACGAGTTCTGTTTGCGAGTTACGAGTTACGAGTTACGAGTTCTGTTTACGAGTTACGAGTTCTGTTTACGAGTTACGTGTTCTGTTTACGAGTTACGAGTTCTGTTTACGAGTTACGAGTTCTGTTTGCGAGTTACGAGTTCTGTTTACGAGTTACGAGTTCTGTTTACGAGTTACGAGTTCTGTTTGCGAGTTACGAGTTCTGTTTACGAGTTACGAGTTCTGTTTGCGAGTTACGAGTTCTGTTTACGAGTTCTTTTACGAGTTACGAGTTCTGTTTGCAAGTTACGAGTTCTGTTTACGAGTTACGAGTTCTGTTTGCGAGTTACGAGTTCTGTTTACGAGTTTACGAGTTCTGTTTGCGAGTTACGAGTTCTGTTTACGAGTTACGAGTTCTGTTTACGAGCTACGAGTTCTGTTTACGAGTTACGAGTTCTGTTTACGAGTTACGATTCTGTTTACGAGCTACGAGTTCTGTTTGCGAGTTACGAGTTCTGTTTACGAGTTACGAGTTCTGTTTACGAGTTACGAGTTCTGTTTACGAGCTACGAGTTCTGTTTGCGAGTTACGAGTTCTGTTTACGAGTTCTGTTTGCGAGTTACGAGTTCTGTTTACGAGTTCTGTTTACGAGTAACGAGTTCTGTTTGCGAGCTACGAGTTCTGTTTGCAAGCTACGAGTTCTGTTTACGAGCTACGAGCTCTGTTTACGACTACGAGTTCTGTTCACGAGTTACGAGTTCTGTTTGCGAGCTACGAGTTGTTTGCGAGCTACGAGTTCTGTTTGCGAGCTACGAGTTCTGGCTTGAGGCTTATATTTGCCCAAATCTCCTTTTCATTCCACTGTTTACTCCTTCCATCCAGTTGCACACTTCAATTATACCTTCTGCTCTTGGTGTGGCGGGTACAGCGATGGCCTGGCGGCTAGCAGGGTCGGTGTTCGATCCCGGATGGCCCAGGTGGCTCCGATACGCCAATAGCCTCATGCCCCAGCTCTTCGTCCCTTCCAAGTGGTTTATAGGCTTGACGCTTTCTCCTCATAATTACCCTGCCATACCATTTTGGGGTCAATTTGTTGTCAATCACTGAGAGAAGTGGTCTGTATAAATGATAAAATGTTTATTTACACACACACTAAACTTTGGCGGGGTTA
>WNGS01006150.1:0-13073 GCA_020271785.1 Procambarus virginalis | reverse complement strand
AATAGTACCAACTATAGGGGACAAACTTTGACTAACCACTTCAGTTATAAATTATAAACCGCCGAACCAATTGAACTAATAATCGGCCTTGCCGGATTATTTGGCTTATGAGTTTTTATAAGACCGTACATGTAAGGAAGAGAGGGGGATCGACTTGTTAGCCTAGATATCAACTCTTTATCACCTTTACACACAGTTTTAAGAGTTTTGTTAAAATGTGCAATCACTTTTTCAGTAGGATCTCTATTAATCAATAGATAAGTATCCCTGTCTTCCAGGAGTAACTCCATTTCTCGGACATAGTCATCTTTATACATAATAACTACTGCATTTGACTTATCAGCCTTGGTAATATGTAATGAACTATCTTTTTTTGAGATTTTTGAACGCATGAACAAATCGACTTGGACAATTAGGAACAGAATTGTTAAGTAACACGCCATACATCATCCCTTTGCACACATTAATATCTTCAACTGAGACATTGCTATACTTTTCAAGATTGCAGAAACCTTTGGCAATACTACACAATGTCTCATTATAATGTTATATTTATATTCATATATTGCGTGTTCATGAGGCTTTCCTTTAATCTTTCATCCTTATTCTCTGACCGCTTAATCCTCTTTGACCATTCCAAGCTAAGCTATACCTGTCTCTGGTTAATTCTTTCCCTAGGGTTGGGTTGGTCAGGTGTCGGCCTATATATCCTCCTCCTTCCCTCCTCCTCTTCACGGGAGACATCGCCCATCACGCAGGGTGCAGTCGCACCTCCACAGATCTCCAGTATCAGCTATTGATACTGGTATGGCTCGAAAGGGCCACCACTTACGGGCTATTCATGCCCGTGCCACCTTTTGGGTGGCTTAATCTTCATCAATCAATCAATCAATCTTCTCCTCTTCACGGGAGACATCTCCCGTCACGCAGGGTGCAGTCGCACCTCCACAGATCTCCAGTATCAGCTAATGATACTGGTAATGGCTCAAAGGGCCACCACTTACGGCTATTCATGCCCGTGCCACCTCTTAGGTGGCTTAATCATCATCAATCAATCAATTCTCCTCTTGTCAGTCTGGTGTTGACAAAGGCTCTAACGAGCCGAAACATTCACCTCCTTTCATTTTTCTCTGTGGATTTTCCGCATATATATATATATATATATATATATATATTATATATATATATATATATATATATATATATATATATTGATTCCAGCAATCAAAGCCAATTAACGCACAACTATATTCTACCCACTTCAAGACTCCGCTCCAATATAGAAACATCAAGAATATGGGCCATAGGCCTTCTGCAGTTCTATTTGTACCCAACTTCTATATCCATTATTCTGTGTTCTGTGTTTTGTTGAAAGTTTGTTTTTCACCCCACTATTGTATTAAATCACCTCACCCAAATGCAGGTATAAGAGCCAATGTTGTTTCAGGCATAAGTTGTGTGTTGATAAACTAAAGTCTTTGAAAATGTAATAAGTTTTACGAAACGCGCTGAAGTGTCGTGTCCGACTAGAAATAAAAATGAATTTTGGAGAATAGATTTTTCAGTTACCATCAACAGTGAAAAAGAATATAAGAAACATAGAGAAAATTCGTGTTAGAATTATTAATCTCACTTTTTCGGTCTTATTTAATAATATATATATATATATATATATATATATATATATTATATATATATATATATATATATATATATATATATATATATATATATATATATATATATACATATATATATATATTTTTGGCCTACTATGCAAGGCCCGATTTGCCTAATAAGCCAAGTTTTCCTGAATTAATATATTTTCTCTAATTTTTTTCTTATGAAATGATAAAGCTACCCATTTCATTATGTACAGGTCAATTTTTTTTATTGGAGTTAAAATTAACGTAGATATATGACCGAACCTAACCAACCCTACCTAACCTAACCTAACCTATCTTTATGCTTAGGTTAGGTTAGGTAGCCGAAAAAGTTAGGTTAGGTTAGGTTAGGTAGGTTCGGTAGTCGAAAAACAATTTATTCATAAAAACTTGGCCTATTAGGCAAAACGGGCCTTGCATAGTAGGCTGAGAAGTGCGTTCTGGCTACTAGGTACGACATATATATATATATATATATATATATATATATATATATATATATATATATATATATATATATATATATATATATTGTCACGGGGGGTGGGCCGGGGCTCTGCTAGCACTCGGCTGCTAGGGGCTCAGAGGGCCGAATGCTCAGCCCCTCCGACTCCCGGGATTCACCGGAGTCTCCTTGGTCCCACAGGAGAGGACCAGCAATGCCCACCTCCGCAGGTCTTTGCTTCCACCACTGAAAAGGGGTGCCACTGATTCACCCTGGAAGCCCTTCAGTCAACCATGGGGAAACTGCTATTAACAGTTCCGGCCTAGACCCGAGGAGGAGTGAAGGAAGACTCAGGCTCACCTTATAACAGTAAACTCCCCTGAGTCTTGCCTGCCTGACAAAAAGGTTGCAGGAACTCCTTTCCCGCCTGTCTTCTCTATCTTTTCCTCAACAAGGTCCCCAGCTGGGTTATTATATCTGCACCCCAGCGATGCAGTTCAGTGGGTGTATATATGTTGTTCGTTGCCAGAGTGTTGCTACTCCCAAGATCTACTATTGGACTGTCAGCCCAGGGTACACTCCCTGAAGGTCCGTGTGGCTTTACCTCTCTCTAGCCACCACGTTATTAGTTGCCACCTTTCAGGCACTAATACTGATCGGATGGCTAAGGGTACCTTTCATATAAGTCTGTGCTGTTTACCACTCTTCAGGCAATAAGAACTAGGTGGTACTATGATGACCTTCGTGTATACTCATATAGAAATATAATAATGGAGGCGCACTTAAACACAATAATAAAATGTGTGAATTTACTGACACGAATTACATGATCACACATATGACTACAAGTAATACAAGAAAATGATAAAATAATAATAATAACTCTGGAGATTGTCAGCAACTCTTCTCTCACGTTCTGCAGACTCCTTCAACTGGGCAGAATTGACAGGAGTCAAACACTCTCTCACAGAAGGGCCCCTTCACCACGTCGGCTCTCTTCTTCACTGTCCTGCCATCCACACACACTGTCCTCTCTGACAGTCCTGGACATAAGCTGCCCTGCAGCCTATCCTACTACTGAAGTATTAATGTCCTAATTCCACATACATAAGTGATTATTATTGTCTATCTAGCCTACTCATACAAAGGGATAATGGGAGGAAAAATGATCTACCTTAACAGTCCTGGCTCACGACGCCTGTCCCTCGATGGTGTAAGGGTCCCACGCTTCCTGAGTCGATCCTCGGCGATCCAGGAACGTTCCCACAGGTCCTCAGGTGTCGTGAAGCCTTCGCGTCGTCGCCGTTCCAATCCCTGAGGTTCAGCTATCCCAATCGTGGTTCATCAATGGGCGCTGAGCTAATCGCTATATTCACACACACGTTCCTTCCACAAGGCGTTGCTCTTCGTCCTAGGAACGGTGTCGTCCCTCCAACACCCTCAGTGGATGTGACCCAGTCACAGCTAAGCCTGNGTGTATACTCATACAGAAATATAATAATGGAGGCACACTTAAACACCATAATAAAATGTGTGAATTTACTGACACGAATTACATGATCACACATATGACTACAAGTAATACAAGAAAATGATAAAATAATATATAACTCTGGAGATTGTCAGCAACTCTTCTGTCACGTCCTCCAGGCTCCTTCAACTGGGCAGAAAGACAGGAGTCACACACTCTCTCACAGAAGGGCCTCTTCACCACGTCGGCTCCTCTTCTTCACTGTCCTGCCATCCACACACACTGTCCTCCCTGACAGTCCTGGACATAAGCTGCCCTGCAGCCTATCCTACTACTGAAGTATTAATGTCCTAATTCCACATACATAAGTGAATATTATGGTCTATCTAGCCTACTCATACAAAGGGGTAATGGGAGGGAAAATGATCTACCTTAACAGTCCTGGCTCACGACGCCTGTCCCTCGATGGTGTGAGGGTCCCACGCTTCCTGAGTCGATCCTCGGCGATCCAGGAACGTTCCCACAGGTCCTCAGGTGTCGTGACGCCTTCGCGTCGTCGCCGTTCCAATCCCTGAGGTTCAGCTATCCCAATCTTGGTTCATCAATGGGCGCTGAGCTAATCGCTATATTCACACACACATTCCTTCCACAAGGCGTTGATCCTCGTCCTAGGAACGGTGTCGTCCCTCCAACACCCTCAGTGGATGTGACCCAGTCACAGCTAAGCCTGCCCGCCACACCTCTCAGGCCCTCAACGTCCAGCGTCGCCGCCGACAATTTTCCGAGTTTGGCGCTTCTCTGCTCAATGAACTCGGTTCCTTTTCGCTTCCCAGAAGCGCGGGGTCTCCAATATATCAGGTGGGCTGCGATGGCTAGCTCTAATCCACTGAGAAAGGCCTGTAGAGCCTCCAATCCTTGAGAGCTGACTGAGGTGCGTCCTGTCGCCTCTACTGTCAGGTCAACTCTGACGTTGGCGCCGCCCGGGGCACTCGGTGACGTCACGGCGGGCTCTGATTGGTCGCCCGTGACCCAAGCCACCCAATCCGCACACGGCTAGCGTCCATTCCAAAACGTCATATCTGCAGTAGGGGATACTCTTTCATTTTCATCAGGGTGCCAATTTCCTTTTACTCACAACTTATAATGTAACCTTTCTCCCTTAACTGGTGGCCGATCTGGTCGCCACACATACCAACAGACTTCCCTGTACCTCAGAGAAACAGTAGGGAGAGTCCATATGACTCTTACAGCAGGCAAACTGGCGAGATAGGAGAGGGCACCGTAACATACCCCTCCCCTTAAAATAAGAGTCATATCGGTTAGTGAATCCGGGAGAGGGCATCTGCTACCACATTCTCCCTTCCTTTAATGTGCCTGATTTCTAGCCAGTACTCTTGTAATAGTAGGGCCCATCTTGTCAGCCTTTGGTTCGTGTTCTTCATCCTGTGCACGAACGTCAAGGGGTTATGATCGGTGAACACTTGCACCGGTCTAGTACCTCCACCCACATAGACGTCGAAATGCTTCAGTGCCAGGATCAGGGCTAAGGCTTCCTTTTCCACCGTACTATAAGCCCTCTGGTACTTTTCGAATTTCTTTGAGTAGAATGCTACTGGACGGTGAACTCCGTCCTTCTCTTGAGCTAACATGGCTCCAATCCCCACGTCGCTAGCATCGACGTACAAGACAAAGTTCGACTCAAAGTCGGGCGAAATCAGCACTGGCGCTTCGGTTAATAACTGCTTGGTCTTCTCGAAGGACTCCTGGCATGCTTCCCCCCACTTCCATCTAAAGTTCTTAGATAGCAATTCAGTCAGAGGGTGTGCCACTGTCGAGAAGTTCTTGCAGAATCCTCTGTAGTATCCGATCATCCCTAAATATCGTAACAATTCTTTTCTCGTCCTGGGATTCGGATATTCTTTGATTGCCTTCACTTTCTGGTCTACTGGAGTCACCTTCCCTTGACCCACGATGAAACCAAGTATTCTAATCGTGCCTTACCGAATTCGCTCTTGGCCAGATTTACCGTCAGGTTCGCTCCTTCCAACCGTTGGAATAACTCCGTCAGTGGATTCATGTGTTGTTTCCAGCTATCGGCGTACACCACAGTATCGTCTATATACACGGCGCAACCGTCCATCCCTCTTAGCACTTCGTTCATCATCCTCTGGAAACAACTTCCGCTGTTCATCATACCAAACGGAAGTACCTTATACTGGTACAATCCGTCTGGAGTAGCAAACGCTGAGATCTTTCTCGCACTCGGAGACAAAGGGATTTGATAGTATCCTTTCAGCAGATCGACCTTGGTAACAAACCTTGCGTTTCCCACTTGGTCGACGCAATCACTTATTCGGGGCATCGGGTGAGAATCCGACACGGTTATGGAATTCACTTTGCGATAGTCGGTGCAAAAACGATAGGATCCATCACTCTTCTTGACCAGCACACAGGGCGAGCTCCACTCACCATTGCTGGGCTCAGCGAGATCATTCGCTAGCAAATATTCCACCTCCTGTCGCATGATCTTCCTCTTTTCAGGACTCACCCGATAAGCGCTCTGCTTGATTGGCTTTCCTCCGCGCACGTCCACCTCGTGCACCACACTCTTGTGCCGTCGGGGCACATCCGTGAAGAGCGACTTGTTCCTTCGTATCAGGGTCACTAGATCTCTCCTTTTCCCTTTATCCAGATGACGCAGCCTCTCTTCTAGATGTACCAAACTCTCTGTGTTTGACAGGCGTGTACCATCGGCGCGGGCCCACTTTCTTTCCTCTGCTGGCAACACTTGGCCCATCTCCATACACAGAGCCAATTTCCCTTCCTGGGACGGTGTTGCTCCCTTCACTCCCGAACTCTCTTGCTCCTCTGGGAAGTATGGCTTCAAACGATTGATATGACATACCTGTGTCTTGTTAGGGCGATTCGGCTTACTGATCTCATAACTTACAGGACCCACACGCCGAACCACCGAGTATGGACCACCAAAGCGTGATTCCGTCACTCTACCTCTCCCAGGTAGCAACATCATCACTCTGGCTCCTGCCTCGAACTCCCTTGGGACAGCCTTCTTGTCGTACCAGATCGACATCTTCTCTTGAGCTGTCTTCAGGTGATCAGCAGCCAGCTCCTTCGCCGTTTTCAACCGTTCGTGGAATCTCCGCACATACTCTTCCACTGTCACTAATGTTTTCTCTGCCGTCAACTGCTCCTTCAGCATCGATAACGGGCTCCTTACTTCGTGTCCAAACACTAGCTGGAATGGAGAGAATCCCAGAGACTCAACAATAGCATCTCGGATCGCAAACAGGGCTGGACAGACAGCCTCATCCCATTCCGCTCCCTGTTCTGCACAATACACCCTTAAGATGGTCTTCAGAGTGGAATGGAACCTCTCAATCGCTCCCTGCGATTGAGGTCTATAAGGAGACGATCGTAGTTGGGCTATTCCCCAGCTTGCCATAGCTTGCCTAAACCACTTCGACTGGAAAACGCTTCCACAGTCGGACTGGATCTTCTTGGGCACACCTACCCAAGCAAAGAACCGCTGAAGGTGTCCCATGACGCATCTCGATGTCACCTTCCGCACTGGGATCGCCTCTGGAAATCTCGTTGAAGCACACATGATGGTCAATAAGTAATTATTCCCCTTTCTGGTCTTAGGTAGTGGTCCCACGACGTCGATTATTAGGCGTTCAAACGCCTGACCGAACGCAGGAACTGGAACCAAAGGTGCTTTCGGGATGGCAGGGACGTTCTTCCCCGCTCTCTGGCACGGGAAACACGTCTTGCAAATTCTTCTTACATCCGCGTCCATGCCCGGCCAATAAAAATGTTCCCGAAGCCTGCTTAAAGTCTTGGTCACTCCCAAGTGACCCGCGGGATCCACTGAGTGTGCAAGCTTCAGCACCGCGTCTCTGTACCGCGCCGGCACCACCACCTGACGCCTCACTCTCAGCATATCATCACCCGCTTCTTCCCTAACCGGTCTCCACTGCCTCATTAGCACTCCCTTCTCCACGAAGAAGTGAGTCGGTGACTCGGGTCCGGCGAGACCTCCTTCAGCCTCCCGTACCAACTCAGGAAACTCTTCCTTTTGCAGCTCACCTAGACGGGTGCGGTCAATACCTAGAGGACTGGTGAGAGTAACTTGGACACTCCTATCTGACCCTTCCTCACCTGTCGCTTGTCCTCTGGCCTCCTCTCGGAACAAATGATCGAGCCCCAGGTCACCCGGCATGTTCTCTTCGGCGTGCCTGGATCCGCTCACATCATCTTCCCTCACGTCTCGTCCCGACGTCACCGCGCATACCGGAAATGCCACTCTCGCAATTTCCGTTTCGCCACTGCTGGCGCCCGTCCTGCTGCTCTGTCGATAGGGTTCTATACACTCCTCACCTTTAATCAAATTCGGGAGAACACATCCCCCACAGGAGTCATTCCCTAGGATCACCTGAGCTTCCATCCTGGGCAGTAGAGCACAGACCCCTACTATGAGAGTCTGACAACCATAGTCCGAATTAAGAGTCACCTTATGAAGGGGCATCCTCACTTATCCCCCCAACGTCCTTATCAGGGCTTCCCCTGTACTGGAACGTCTGTAGTCCTCGGGGAAGAGGGATTCACTAACAAGGGTGAAGTCGGATCCAGTGTCCCTCAGCATCCTTGCTGGCACAGGATCAGCTCCTCTTATCTTCACCGTCCCCTCACACACAAAGGGGTGAACCCTCTTCTCCCTTATCACTGGCACATCACCTGAATTATCGTTGGCTTCCTCGCTTCCTATCCTCGCGAAAGCCACATTTCCACTGTACCTTGGGTGGCTGCACTCCCTTGCAAAGTGTCCTCGTCCCCCACAGTTGTAACACCGACCACCTCTCCTGGGCGACCCTCTACTAGTCACCCTGGTAGCACCAGCGGTAGAGGTTCCCTGGGTCCTCCTAGGACTCCCCGTCGTCGGTTCCCGTGCAGCGGCAATCGCTCCCGAGCTAGGTACACTGCTCACAGCTTGGGGCTTCCTTCCCGCGTCCCTTGAGCTCTTGAACCGGGTTACCTCATCGGGCACACTACTCTTGGGGGAGCCCCCACCCGTCCTCGCTCCTCCTGAACTCCTAAAGTTCCCTCCCGACCTGGGGTAAGGCGAGTGTCTGGGCGGCCCCTCCCTCCTGAGATGTAGTGCCTCCTCCAGCATGTCTGCTCGGTCCGCTGCAGCCTTTAGGCCCTTAATACCTGCTTCTCTCACCCTTACTCGCAACTCTGGATGGAGCACTGACATAAACTTCTCCATCACTATCAGTCGTTTGATATCATTCGCCGACTCCGCTTCCTCTGCCTTCAACCACTGTAGGAACTTTCGTTCCATATCCCTGGCGGTCTCGGCGTAAGACTTTCCCGACGCTCTTGTACACTCTCTGAACCGCTTCCGGTACATCTCCGGAGTCAGCCGGAATGAGTGGAGCACCGCATTCTTAATTGCGTCGTAATTAGCACACTCTTCTAGGTCCAGCATGTTGTAGGCTTCCCGGGCCTCACCAGTCAACCTGCCCTGGACCAGAGCAGCCCAATCATCTTCTGGCCACTCCTTCAGAGTTGCTATCCGTTCAAAGTGTTCGAAGAACGCCTCAGCTTCTTGTGGTTCGAACATAGGTAAGTCACGTTCTCTTACCTTGAAGTCATCCCGCCGAGTAGGTAGTGCGGGAAGACCACGCTCAACGCGACGCAATTCGACTTCTTTGCCTTTATCTCCTCCAGTCGCAGTTGTCTCTCTCGTTCTTCTCGCTGCAGCCGTGCTTCTCGCTCACGCTCCTCTCGTTGCAGCCGTGCTTCTCGCTCACGCTCCTCTCGCTGCAGCCGTGCTTCTCGCTCACGCTCCTCTCGCTGCATTTGCGCTTCTCTTTCCTCTCGCTGCATTTCTCTCTCCTCTCGTCTCAGCGGGGCTTCCAGTTGCATCTTCATTATTTCCAGTTGCAGGCTCCTCTTACTACAGCTGGACTTTCCACTGCTCCCATGTTCACTGTGAATTCTCTCCACACTGGTAGGCGCTTGGGGTGGGTCTAGTCGGGACCAAAGTGGTTTGCCACTTGTTGGAGCTGTGCCTTGGTACACTCTTCCAAAATTCTCTCGTCCCTTGTGTCAATAAATTTCTTTACTTTATCCTCCTCCATCTCTATATCATCGAGCATACACGACAGCACAGACAAGTTAGTAGGTACTAATTTCACTGTTTCGGTCCCTTAGCTGGTTGGGTAACAGTACCCTGAATTCACTGACCACACTGTATTGGTACCCTGGCAACACTCTTGAAATTTTGGGCAACACTGTAGCTTGATCAATACACCTTGGCAACACTGTAGCTTGATCCACCCTTCCTGGCGAAGTCTCCAGTTCTTGGCTACTGTGGTTCGAATCCTGGCAAGGTCGCCAGTTCTTGTCACGGGGGGTGGGCCGGGGCTCTGCTAGCACTCGGCTGCTAGGGGCTCAAAAGAATGCTCAGCCCCTCCGACTCCCGGGATTCACCGGAGTCTCCTTGGTCCCACAGGAGAGGACCAGCAATGCCCACCTCCGCAGGTCTTTGCTTCCACCACTGAAAAGGGGTGCCACTGATTCACCCTGGAAGCCCTTCAGTCAACCACGGGGAAACTGCTATTAACAGTTCCGGCCTAGACCCGAGGAGGAGTGAAGGAAGACTCAGGCTCACCTTATAACAGTAACTCCCCTGAGTCTTGCCTGCCAGACAAAAAGGTTGCAGGAACTCCTTTCCCGCCTGTCTTCTCTATCTTTTCCTCAACAAGGTCGCCAGCTGGGTTATTTTATCTGCACCCCAGCGATGCAGTTCAGTGGGTGTATATATGTTGTTTGTTGCCAGAGTGTTGCTACTCCCAAGATCTACTATTGGACTGTCAGCCCAGGGTACACTCCCTTGAAGGTCCGTGTGGCTTTACCTCTCTCTAGCCACCACGTTATTAGTTGCCACCTTTCAGGCACTAATACTGATCGGATGGCTAAGGGTACCTTTCATATAAGTCTGTGCTGTTTTACCACTCTCCAGGCAATAAGAACTAGGTGGTACTATGATGACCTTCGTGTATACTCATATAGAAATATAATAATGGAGGCACACTTAAACACCATAATAAAATGTGTGAATTTACTGACACGAATTACATGATCACACATATGACTACAAGTAATACAAGAAAATGATAAAATAATAATAATAACTCTGGAGATTGTCAGCAACTCTTCTGTCACGTCCTCCAGGCTCCTTCAACTGGGCAGAAAGACAGGAGTCACACACTCTCTCACAGAAGGGCCTCTTCACCACGTCGGCTCCTCTTCTTCACTGTCCTGCCATCCACACACACTGTCCTCTCTGACAGTCCTGGACATAAGCTGCCCTGCAGCCTATCCTACTACTGAAGTATTAATGTCCTAATTCCACATACATAAGTGAATATTATGGTCTATCTAGCCTACTCATACAAAGAGGTAATGGGAGGGAAAATGATCTACCTTAACAGTCCTGGCTCACGACGCCTGTCCCTCGATGGTGTGAGGGTCCCACGCTTCCTGAGTCGATCCTCGGCGATCCAGGAACGTTCCCACAGGTCCTCAGGTGTCGTGAAGCCTTCGCGTCGTCGCCGTTCCAATCCCTGAGGTTCAGCTATCCCAATCTTGGTTCATCAATGGGCGCTGAGCTAATCGCTATATTCACACACATGTTCCTTCCACAAGGCGTTGATCCTCGTCCTAGGAACGGTGTCGTCCCTCCAACACCCTCAGTGGATGTGACCCAGTCACAGCTAAGCCTGCCCGCCACACCTCTCAGGCCCTCAACGTCCTGCGTCGCGGCCGACAATTTTCCGAGTTTGACGCTTCTCTGCTCAATGAACTTGGTTCCTTTTCGCTTCCCAGAAGCGCGGGGTCTCCAATATATCAGGTGGGCTGCGATGGCTAGCTCTAATCCACTGAGAAAGGCCTGTAGAGCCTCCAATCCTTGAGAGCTGACTGAGGTGCGTCCTGTCGCCTCTACTGTCAGGTCAACTCTGACGTTGGCGCCGCCCGGGGCACTCGGTGACGTCACGCCGGGCTCTGATTGGTCGCCCGTGACCCAAGCCACCCAATCCGCACACGGCTAGCGTCCATTCCAAAACGTCATGTCTGCAGTAGGAGATACTCTTTCATTTTCATCAGGGCGCCAATTTCCTTTTACTCACAACTTATAATGTAACCTTTTCCCTTAACTGGCGGCCGATCTGGTCGCCACACATACCAACAGACTTCCCTGTACCTCAGAGAAACAGTAGGGAGAGTGATATGACTCTTACAGCAGGCAAACTGGCGAAATAGGAGAGGGCACCGTAACAATATATATATATATATATATATATATATATATATATATATATATATATATATATACATATATATATATATATATATATATATATATATATATATATATATACACTATATATATATATATATATAATATATATATATATATATATATATATATATAATATATATATAAATATATATATAGATATATATATATAGATATATGTGAGAAAGCTGCATGAACGCGCAAGCCATATATCACTAAGAACTCTTTGACCCGGCCTCTAGGAGTGATCCTGGACGGCATGGGTTCGAATCCTGGCCGGGTCAAAGAGTTCTTAGTGATATATGGCTTGCGCGTTCATGCAGGTTTCTCATATATATATATATATATATATATATATATATATATATATATATATATATATATATATATATATATTTATGATCGATGTTCCCTTCGGGAATCTTAATTTTAAGATAAATAGGAAAACCAAGGATATACTGAACATCTTGTTTCAGATTCTTATTACTTTAAAATGCATAACGTTTGGAATACTTCTTGTATTCATCATTCAGATCTAAAAGAAATAATAGAAATCACAATCAAAATAAGAGGCAACACAAAGAACTCATACTGAATATAAATTACCTATCAAAAGAAAAGAGATATCAAACGACATTGGTTATAAAACAAAACACTTAAGCTTACTTTAATGAATCAAATACAATTAAAACTTATTAACTGTCACATATGAGTAAAAGCTAATTAAAAAACCATTCAATTACAACAAGAATATTATAACTACTACAACAAACCATACTATGAAACTTACGTGAAGTGATCAACGGGAGTGAGACTTGATAGCTACCACATCTATACTAAACACTATAACCAATATTCATATCATGATACAAAGTCTACAAAAGGTATATAAAATACAAACAGAGAAAGCGACAATTATAAAATACTACTCAAAATCGTATCAAAACTCAAATATTAAATAAAACTAAAATAACAAAAATGTATATGTGTCCTAAATAAAAGATATTATATTAATGTACAATGTCAAGCCCTGAAATAAGTAAGGAAAAGGCAAAAAGACATGGTAGACTAAAACAACATTATAATACATATAATCTAATACTTACC
>WNGS01006149.1:0-10268 GCA_020271785.1 Procambarus virginalis | reverse complement strand
CTTTATCTTTCCGTAACAAATAGATCTATATACAGGACCGGAATTATAATTAATACGTGTATCTCAGGTGGTAGGAGCTGCGCTGGTGCCTTTGGTCGTTGGTAAAGTCTTACACTGACTTGCTTTATTATATAACTTTATTGATCAATGTCTTAATTTAACGCTTTATTTCTGTGTTTCACTCTCACTGTCTATGTCTCGCTCTCTCTTACTGGCTATGTCTCGCTCTCTCTTACTGTCTATGTTGCTCTCTCTCTCACTGTCTATGTCTCGCTCTCTCTTACTGTCTATGTCTCGCTCTCTCTTACTGTCTATGTTGCTCTCTCTCTCACTGTCTATGTCTCGCTCTCTCTTACTGTCTATGTCGCGCTCTCTCTCACTGTCTATGTCTCGCTCTCTCTTACTGGCTATGTCTCGCTCTCTCTCACTGTCTATGTCTCGCTCTCTCTCACTGTCTATGTCTCGCTCTCTCTTACTGTCTATGCCTCGCTCTCTCTTACTGTCTATGTCTCGCTCTCTCTTACTGGCTATGTCTCGCTCTCTCTCACTGTCTATGTCTCGCTCTCTCTTACTGTCTATGTCTCGCTCTCTCTCACTGTCTATGTCTCGCTCTCTCTTACTGTCTATGCCTCGCTCTCTCACTGTCTATGTCTCGCTCTCTCTCACTGTCTATGCCTCGCTCTCTCTCACTGTCTATGCCTCGCTCTCTCTCACTGTCTATGTCTCGCTCTCTCTCACTGTCTATGTCTCACTCTCTCTCGCTGTCTATGTCTCGCTCTCTCTCACTGTCTATGTCTCGCTCTCTCTCACTGTCTATGTCTCGCTCTCTCTGTCTATGTCTTGCTCTCTCTTACTGTCTATGCCTCTCTCTCACTGTCTATGTCGCGCTCTCTCTCACTGTCTATGTCTCGCTCTCTCTCACTGTCTATGTCTCGCTCTCTCGTACTGTCTATGTCTCGCTCTCTCTCACTGTCTATGTCTCGCTCTCTCTTACTGTCTATGTCTCGCTCTCTCTCACTGTCTATATCTCGCTCTCTCTCACTGTCTATGTCTCGCTCTCTCTTACTGTCTATGTCTCGCTCTCTCTCACTGTCTATGCCTCGCTCTCTCTCACTGTCTATGCCTCGCTCTCTCTCACTGTCTATGCCTCGCTCTCTCACTGTCTATGCCTCGCTCTCTCTCACTGTCTATGCCTCTCTCTCACTGTCTATGTCTCGCTCTCTCTCACTGTCTATGTCTCGCTCTCTCTCACTGTCTATGCCTCTCTCTCACTGTCTATGTCTCGCTCTCTCTCACTGTCTATGCCTCTCTCTCACTGTCTATGCCTCTCTCTCACTGTCTATGTCTCGCTCTCTCTCACTGTCTATGCCTCTCTCTCACTGTCTATGTCTCGCTCTCTCTCACTGTCTATGCCTCTCTCTCACTGTCTATGCCTCTCTCTCACTGTCTATGCCTCTCTCTCACTGTCTATGTCTCTCTCTCACTGTCTATGCCTCTCTCTCACTGTCTATGTCTCGCTCTCTCTCACTGTCTATGTCTCGCTCTCTCTCACTGTCTATACCTCTCTCCCACTGTCTGTGTCTCACTCTCTCTGACTCACCTGGTGGAATTCGTGCTTGTTGTTCCATTTGCTATAGAGAAGGAAGAAATAAAATAAATTTAAATTAAGGAGGAGATCTGCAGCAAAGGAAGGAGCAAATAAGGAAGAGGCCAAGGAGAGGAGGATGGGGGGAAACACGAATAAGGAGAAAGGCGACGGGAAAGGAGGAAGACAGAGATTATTTCGTGAATGTAGAGAGAGAGAGAGAAAAATAAGAGTGGGTAAAAATATATTCAGATTATAACGTCATATTATCAAAATACAATATCATATTTCAATGCTTAATTTCAAATTAATTTAGCAAAAATATAACAAATTCTATGGGTGTAAACCTATATATAATGAACCCTCACTGTCAAAATCACTTGCTCATATTAAAAAAAGAATTCAAACTACTAAATAATATGAAAACTTGAGGAAAGTCGTACGCAAAATTCAGATTATTTCAAACGGACGCTAACGAGCTCTCCTGTTTTTAACGACCTCAAAGAGGAATTCTCAGGCATTTTTGAATCTGGCATTAGCATTTCAATGAATATATTATGTATATACTGTCCAAAATAGCAAAAAACCACAACGTTGATAGAAAATTAAGTGTTTTTTGACGAGGGAATCTGTCGCCATCTTGTATCCGGGTGAAGCCAGCTGGGCGTTCTTGACGGCTCTCTGACGTCACGCAGCCGTTCCTGCGAACCGTCAGCTTACTACACTTAGGTACATCCTGAAGGACCCAACGTGCTGCTCACATCACGCCTACTGACCGACGCCACAGGAAATAGTACATAATATACAAAAGCACATTTAAAAAAGATAACATTTACAATCCGCATTGCATAAATAATACATACAAATTTGGAAGACAAAATAATTAACAAGGACGGTATATATGAACGGGACAATCCTGACACAATTCGATTTTTGTATAAATAACATAAAAACAAACCGCAATAAAAGATATGGAATCCGGTATTTACGTATTAAGAAAGAAGAAGAAACCTGCAGAAGACCTCAGCGCCGCTCATCTCCTGGGGCCAGATTCACGAACGAACTTACGCAAACACTTACGAACGTGTACATCTTTCCTCAATCTTTGACGGCTTTGGTTACATTTATTAAACAGTTTACAAGCATGAAAACTTCCCATTCAACTGTGGTTATTGTTCTAAACAGCCTCCTGGTGCTTCGGAGCTCATTAACTGTTTAATAATTGGAAACAAAGCCGCCAAAGATTGAGAGAAAAAGTACAGGTTCGTAAGTGTTTGCGTAAGTGCTTTCGTGAATCTGGCCCCCTGGTCTGGAGACAACCGACCAGTATTTTGAAATTCAAAACACACAAGAGGCGGTCATGCGCATGCGCAAGTATTCCTTACCCCCAAAGAACGATGGTTTGCTTAGCAACCGCAATGTTATACACTATATATTTACCTTGATGAGTAGTAATTCGTGCCAGGAGTTGTCTAGTTGTCTTGATATATTGATATATATATGTATTGTATTACATATATTGATGTAATACAATACAAACATTCCGGGATAGAATCTTTGAGATTAAGTTTTGCAGATTTACATTAATTGACAATGTAAATCAGGGAACTATTTGTGGGTAAAACTTTATCAATCAATTATATATTTCAAATGATAAATGTTTTACTGATGATATATGAGAGGTTTATATAATGTTGCTTGTTCAACAGTCTCGGGTCACTACGAGTGCTTCTCTCATCAAAATATATAATTGTTTGCCAATATTAGTGTTCAGGAGTTTACCGGGAAACTGTTCAATTTGAGTTTACCGGGAAGCTGTTCAATGTGAGTTTACCGGGAAGCTATTCAATGTGAGTTTACCGGGAAGCTATTCAATGTGAGTTTACCGGGAAGCTGTTCAATGTGAGTTTACCGAGAAGCTATTCAATGTGAGTTTACCGGGAAGCTATTAAATGTGAGTTTACCGGGAAGCTGTTCAATGTGAGTTTACCGGGAAGCTATTAAATGTGAGTTTACCGGGAAGCTGTTCAATGTAGGTTTACCGGGAAGCTATTCAATGTGAATTTACTGGGAAGCTGTTCAATGTGAGTTTACCGGAAAGCTATTCAATGTGAGTTTACCGGGAAGCTATTCAATGTGAATTTACCGGGAAGCTGTTCAATGTGAGTGTACCGGAAAGCTATTCAATGTGAGTTTACCGGGAAGCTATTCAATGTGAGTTTACCGGGAAGCTGTTCAATGTGAGTTTACCGGGAAGCTATTCAATGTGAGTTTACCGGGAAGCTGTTCAATGTGAGTTTACCGGGAAGCTATTAAATGTGAGTTTACCGGGAAGCTGTTCAATGTGAGTTTACCGGGAAGCTATTCAATGTGAGTTTACCGAGAAGCTATTCAATGTGAGTTTACCGGGAAGCTATTCAATGTGAGTTTACCGGGAAGCTATTCAATGTGAGTTTACCGGGAAGATATTAAATGTGAGTTTACCGGGAAGCTGTTCAATGTGAGTGTACCGGAAAGCTATTCAATGTGAGTTTACTGGGAAGCTATTCAATGTGAGTTTACCGGGAAGCTGTTCAATGTGAGTTTACCGGGAAGCTATTCAATGTGAGATTACCGGGAAGGTGTTTAATGTGAGTTTACCGGGAAACTATTCAATGTGAGTTTACCTTGAAGCTATCCAATGTGAGTTTACCGGGAAGCTATTCAATGTGAGTTTACCGGGAAGCTGTTCAATGTGAGTTTACCGGGAAGCTATTCAATGTGAGTTTACCGGGAAGCTATTCAATGTGAGTTTACCGGGAAGCTGTTCAATGTGAGTTTACCGGGAATCTATTCAATGTGAGTTTACCGGGAAGCTATTCAATGTGAGTTTACCGGGAAGCTATTCAATGTGAGTTTACCGGGAAGCTATTCAATGTGAGTTTACCGGGAAGCTATTCAATGTGAGTTTACCGGGAAGCTATTCAATGTGAGTTTACCGGGAAGCTATTCAATGTGAGTTTACCGGGAAGCTGTTCAATGTGAGTGTACCGGAAAGCTATTCAATGTGAGTTTACCGAAAAGCTATTCAATGTGAGTTTACCGGGAAGCTATTCAATGTGAGTTTACCGGGAAGCTATTAAATGTGAGTTTACCGGGAAGCTGTTCAATGTGAGTTTACCGGGAAGCTATTAAATGTGAGTTTACCGGGAAGCTGTTCAATGTGAGTTTACCGGGAAGCTGTTCAATGTGAGTTTACCGGGAAGCTATTCAATGTGAGTTTACCGAGAAGCTATTCAATGTGAGTTTACCGGGAAGCTGTTCAATGTGAGTTTACCGGGAAGCTATTAAATGTGAGTTTACCGGGAAGCTGTTCAATGTGAGTTTACCGGGAAGCTGTTCAATGTGAGTTTACCGAGAAGCTATTCAATGTGAGTTTACCGGGAAGCTATTCAATGTGAGTTTACCGGGAAGCTATTCAATGTGAGTTTACCGGGAAGCTATTAAATGTGAGTTTACCGGGAAGCTGTTCAATGTGAGTTTACCGGGAAGCTATTCAATGTGAGTTTACCGAGAAGCTATTCAATGTGAGTTTACCGGGAAGCTATTCAATGTGAGTTTACCGGGAAGCTATTCAATGTGAGTTTACCGGGAAGCTATTAGATGTGAGTTTACCGGGAAGCTGTTCAATGTAAGTTTACCGGGAAGCTATTCAATGTGAGTTTACTGGGAAGCTGTTCAATGTGAGTGTACCGGAAAGCTATTCAATGTGAGTTTACTGGGAAGCTATTCAATGTGAGTTTACCGGGAAGCTGTTCAATGTGAGTTTACCGGGAAGCTATTCAATGTGAGATTACCGGGAAGGTGTTCAATGTGAGTTTACCGGGAAACTATTCAATGTGAGTTTACCTTGAAGCTATCCAATGTGAGTTTACCGGGAAGCTATTCAATGTGAGTTTACCGGAAGCTATCCAATGTGAGTTTACCTGAAGCTATCCAATGTAAGTTTACCGGGAAGCTGTTCAATGTGAGTTTACCGGGAAGTTATTCAATGTGAGTTTACTGGGAAGCTGTTCAATGTGAGTTTACCGGGAAACTATTCAATGTGAGTTTACCTTGAAGCTATCCAATGTGAGTTTACCGGGAAGCTATTCAATGTGAGTTTACCGGGAAGTTATTCAATGTGAGTTTACCGGGAAGCTATTCAATGTGAGTTTACCGGGAAGTTATTCAATGTGAGTTTACTGGGAAGCTATTCAATGTGAGTTTACCGGGAAGCTATTAATGTGAGTTTACCGGGAAGCTGTTCAATGTAAGTTTACCGGGAAGCTATTCAATGTGAGTTTACCGGGAAGCTGTTCAGTTAAAAGAAATCGTTCTTGATGTGACGAAGCTTGAGGTTAGGCTGCGTATATTATATGGTTACACATCATGTTTGTATTGATTGATTTTGTTAGTTAGATCATTAGTACATAAACAATGTTGATGACATGACACACTTAGGCTTTAGTAACCTTCCCTAAGACATGTCCTTGTTCATAAATTATATTTATGGACGGACCTCCATAAATTATATGAACAGCAAACATCTTTACACTGAACGTGTGAAATGGAACACAATTGTAAATTATATATTCTTGTGAACGTCATGACAAAAAAGTATAGCTTTAGTACATCCGTACTGAGAACACCTCCATTCATAGGTCAACCAAGAAAGTTGTCTCCCATTACCTATGCAATTTAGTGCTAACTTACGAACTGAGACCGTTCAATTCTTCGTGTTTATAACGAAACATCGTAAGATCAAGGGCGTTTGGTTCGACATAAGACTTGTTTACCCCTGCAAGAAGCCAATCCCCCCAACCAGGCTCGCTCGTTACCAACATAAATCCCAATGATCGTACAAAAACCTATTTCCTTTATTGGGATAAAACCGCGTTTAATTTGATCATCGGGTGGTTAGAGGGGGCAAGCGAGGCCGGTGGATGGCACCGGGGAGACTTGAAGGTGGCGTTACTGAAGCTTTGTCACCTCGGTGAGTTGACGATATTTGCTCGACTGACGCCCGCTGGCAGGAGCCTCCAGGCTACTGGGTCATGGGCGGACCTCCAGGCTACTGGGTCATGGGATGGACCTCCAGACTACTGGGTCATGGGACGGACCTCCAGGCTACTGGGTCATGGGATGGACCTCCAGGCTACTGGCCCATGGGACGGACCTCCAGGCTACTGACCCATGGGACGGACCTCCAGGCTACTGGGTCATGGGACGGACCTCCAGGCTACTGGGTCATGGGATGGACCTCCAGGCTACTGGGTCATGGGATGGACCTCCAGGCTACTGGGTCATGGGACGGACCTCCAGGCTACTGGGTCATGGGATGGACCTCCAGGCTACTGGGTCATGGGATGGACCTCCAGGCTACTGGGTCATGGGATGGCCCTCCAGGCTACTGGGTCATGGGATGGACCTCCAGACTACTGGGTCATGGGACGGACCTCCAGGCTACTGGGTCATGGGATGGACCTCCAGGCTACTGGGTCATGGGACGGACCTCCAGGCTACTGGGTCATGGGATGGACCTCCAGACTACTGGCCCATGGGATGGACCTCCAGACTACTGGGTCATGGGACGGACCTCCAGGCTACTGGGTCATGGGATGGACCTCCAGGCTACTGGGTCATGGGATGGACCTCCAGACTACTGGGTCATGGGACGGACCTCCAGGCTACTGGGTCATGGGATGGACCTCCAGGCTACTGGCCCATGGGACGGACCTCCAGGCTACTGACCCATGGGACGGACCTCCAGGCTACTGACCCATGGGACGGACCTCCAGGCTACTGACCCATGGGACGGACCTCCAGGCTACTGACCATGGGACGGACCTCCAGGCTACTGACCCATGGGACGGACCTCCAGGCTACTGACCCATGGGACGGACCTCCAGGCTACTGGGTCATGGGACGGACCTCCAGGCTACTGACCCATGGGACGGACCTCCAGGCTACTGACCCATGGGACGGACCTCCAGGCTACTGACCCATGGGACGGACCTCCAGGCTTGTGGCTGCACCTGGATCTGCTTAACATACAGAAATCACAATAGCATGATACATCAAATGAACAACTCCAGAAGGGCCGGGAGGAGGAAGTGATGATTGTGGGGAATTGTGTAAAACTCCAGTTTGTGACTCGGAGAGCCTGCGGGATCTGTGTGAGAGCAGTAGCGCTCCCGGTTGCAATTCTTTTTACCACGGTGTGGCGCAATCGACTAAGGCGCGTCTGGGATCATCCTGCTCGTAAGTTCGAACCCTCATCACGGCCCTTGTGGACATGTTCATTAGATCTGCTTTATCTAAGTTGACTCTTTACCGCCTTGTGCTTATTCCACTCTACCTTATACCGTTGTGTATTTATTTGTCTACCTTATACCGTTGTGTTTTATTATAAGAACATAACATATATCCCGAATCCCGATCATAAGAACATAAGAACATAAGAACAAAGGCAACTTCAGAAGGCCTATTGGCCCATACGAGGCAGCTCCTATTTATAACCACCCAATCCCACTCATATACATGTCCAACCCGCGCTTGAAACAATCGAGGGACCCCACCTCCACCACGTTAGGCGGTAATTGGTTCCACAAATCAACAACCCTGTTACCGAACCAGTATTTATCCAAGTCTTTCCTAAATCTAAACTTATTCAATTTATACCCATTGTTTCGTGTTCTGTCTTGTGTTGATACTTTTAATACCATATTAATATCCCCTTTGTTATGTCCATTCATCCACTTGTAAACTTCTATCATGTCACCCCTAACTCTTCGCCTTTCCAGTGAATGCAATTTAAGCTTTGTTAATCTTTCTTCATATGAAAGATTTCTAATTTGGGGAATTAACTTAGTCATCCTATGCTGGACACGTTCAAGTGAATTTATATCCATTCTATAGTATAGCGACCAAAACTGAACTGCATAATCTAAATGGGGCCTAACCAGAGCAAGATATAGCCGAAGAACAACACCAGGTGTCTTGTTACTAACGCTTCGATTAATAAATCCCAGTGTCCTATTTGCCTTATTACGAACATTCAGGCATTGATCCTTTTGTTTTAAATTCTTACTAATTATAACTCCCAGATCCGTTTCGCAATCCGACTTCGCAATCTCAACACCATCTAGCTCGTATCTTGTAACTCTATCATCATTACCTAGCCTCAGAACTTTACATTTATCAGCATTAAACTGCATCTGCCAATCTTTTGACCATTTCATTACCCTATCTAGATCAACTGGAAGTGATAGTGAGTCTTCTTCCGTGTTAATTTCCCTTCCGATTTTTGTATCATCTGCAAATTTGCAAATGTTGCTACTCAAACCTGAATCTAAATCATTTATATATATTATAAACAACAGAGGTCCCAGGACAGAACCCTGAGGTACTCCACTAACAACATTATCCCACTCTGACTTGACTCCATTTATACTAACTCTCTGTTTCCTTTGGAATAGCCATGCCCTAATCTAACTTAATATAGCACCCCCAATACCATGAGCCTCTATTTTTTTAATCAGTCTTTCATGTGGCACTGTATCAAAAGCTTTACTAAAGTCAAGGTACACAACATCACAATCCTTACCACTATCAACTGCCTCAACTATGCTAGAATAAAAAGATAGCAAATTTGTTACACATGAACGGCCATTTGTAAAACCATGTTGCGACTCATTTATTAATTTATGTTTTTCAAGATGAAGACGAATTGTATTTGCAATTATCGATTCAAGTAGCTTTCCCACAATAGACATTAGGCTAATTGGCCGATAGTTTGACGCAAGTGATCTATCTCCTTTCTTAAAAATTGGTACCACATTAGCTACCTTCCATGACTCTGGTACTCTGCCTAACTCTATTGATTTATTAAATATGGTAGACAGTGGCTCGGAAAGCTCCTCTTTGCATTCTTTAAGCACCCTGGCAAACACTTCATCCGGCCCTGGGGATTTGTTTGGTTTTAGTTTTACTATTTGTTTAATTACGTCCTCCCTGGTAACTGCTAAACTATTCAACCTGTCTTCGTCCCCACCCACATATACTTGTTCGGCTGAAGGCATATTGTTAAATTCCTCTTTAGTAAATACAAATATAAAATATTTATTAAAAATACTGCTCATCTCCTCGTCATTATCCGTTATTTGACCTGTCTCAGTTTTTAATGGACCTATCCTTTCCCTAGTCTTAGTTCGATATAACTGAAAAACCCTTTAGGATTTGTCTTCGCTTGCCCTGCTATGCGAACTTCGTAGTTTCTTTTTGCTTTCCTTATCTCTTTTTTAACATTTCTAACCAGCTGTACGAATTCCTGTTCTAAACTAACTTCCCCATTCTTAATCCTTTTGTACCACCTCTCTTTTTAGCTATAAGGTTCTTCAGATCATTTGTTATCCACTTTGGATCATTAGTATTCGATCTATTCAATTTATATGGTATACTACATTCCTGGGCTTTGCTTAGAATATTTTAAAATAGGTTATATATTGAATCCACATCGAAATCCCCTTTACGTCACCTGTCGCTGGGTTAACGTCTAGCCCACACCCCATTCCCAAGACATTCCAATCTATTTGATCCAAAAATTTCTTGGCTATTGAAATCAGCTTTTCGAAAATCAGGCACTTTAACAGAATTTTCTCTT
>WNGS01006148.1:0-17973 GCA_020271785.1 Procambarus virginalis | reverse complement strand
AGCATAAGAAAAAAAAAAGGAAGCGGGTGGTAGGAGAAAAGCACACAGAAACTGAAATTGGAGGGGACCTACATTCCCTCCAATGCGTTATGTGTGATTTCCTCCGAGGTCCCCCTTCTATGGGTCCCCCTTCTTCCAGCCAGAGGTGGTACTCCCTTCCATATTTTTTTTAATATATATATATATATATATATATATATATATATATATATATATATTATATATATATTATATATATATATATAGATATTATATATATATATATATATAAAATATTGGGTGCTGCCAATTCAAATAAAAATATTAATGCTGATCAGTCAAACATAAAATCGCAATGCAACAAAAGTACTTAAACTGCGTTGCAGAGAGGAAATTGCACAGTTAGGGACAAAATAGCATGCTTGATCCATCTGATGGAAGTGCATTAATTTGTTTGTGGAGCAAACCTGTCATATTATATAACACATCGACGGAAGTGCATATTTTTTGGCCCAATGATTTATTGCATAGTGTATGAACAGCTGAGGGGTAGTGTTAGTTGATAGTTCATGGAAGTGTGTGTGTGTACTCACCTAATCTGTACTCACCTAATTGTGCTTGCGGGGGGTTGAGCTTGGCTCTTTGGTCCCGCCTCTCAACTGTCAATGAACTTGTTGTTGTTGTTAAAGATTCGCTACCTGGAACAAAGTTCCAAGTAGCACGGGCTATGGGTCAATGAACTGGTGAACAGGTTCCTGAGCCTACTGGGCTCTATCATATCTACATTTGAAACTGTGTATGGAGTCTCCAACACATCACTGCCTAATGCATTCCATTTATTAACTACTCTGACAGTGAAAAAGTTCTTTCTAACGTCCCTGTGGCTCATGTGGGGTACTCAGTTTCCACCTGTGTCCCCTTGTTCGCGTCCCACCAGTGTTGAATAATTTATCCTTATCTACCCGGTCGCTTCCCCTGAGGATTTTGTAGGTTGTGAACATGTCTCCTCTTACTCTCCTGTCTTCCAGTGTCGTAAGGTGCACTTCCCGCAGCCTTTCCTCGTCACTCATGCCTCTTACTTCTGGGACTAGTCTAGTGGCATACCTTTGAACTTTTTCCAGCTTCGTCTTGTGCTTGACAAGGCACGGGCTCCATGCTGGGGCCGCATACTCCAGGATTGGTCTTACATATGTGGTGTACAAGATTCTGAATGATTCCTTATACAGGTTCCTGAAGGCTGTTCTGATGTTAGCCAGCCTCGCATATGCCGCAGATGTTATTCTTTTTATGTGGGCTTCAGGAGACAGGTTTGGTGTGATATCAACTCCTAGATCTTTCTCTCTGTCCGTTTCATTAGTACTTCATCTCCTATTCTGTATCCTGTGTCTGGCCTCCTGTTTCCACCGCCTGTTGTGTGTGTGTGTGTTGTGTGTGTGTGTGGTTACTCACCTAGTTGTGCTTGCGGGGGTTGAGCTCTGGCTCTTTGGTCCCGCCTCTCAACCGCCAATCAACAGGTGTACAGGTTCCTGAGCCTATTGGCTCTATCATATCCACACTTGAAATTGTGTATGGAGTCAGCCTCCACCACATCACTGCCTAATACATTCCATTTGTCAACCACTCTGACACTAAAAAAGTTTTTCTAATATCTCTGTGGCTCATTTGGGCACTCAGTTTCCACCTGTGTCCCCTAGTGCGTGTGCCCCTTGTGTTAAACAGCCTGTCTTTATCAACCCTGTCGATTCCCTTGAGAATCTGAGTGTGGTGATCATGTCCCCCCTAACTCTTCTGTCTTCCAACGAGGTGAGGTTTAATTCCCGTAGTCTCTCCTCGTAGCTCATACCTTTCAGCTCGGGTACTAGTCTGGTGGGAACCTTTGAACCTTTTCCTTTAGTCTTATGCTTGACTAGATATGGACTCCATGCTGGAGCCGCATACTCCAGGATTGGTCTGACATATGTGGTATATAGTTCTGAAAGATTCCTTACACAAGTTTTTAAAGGCCGTTCTTATGTTAGCCAACCTGGCATATGCTGCTGATGTTATCCTCTTGATATGAGCTTCAGGGGACAGGTCTGGCGTGATATAAACACTAGGTCTTCTCTCTCTCTGAGAGAGAGACACACGCGCACTTCTCTCTGTGTTGTGTGTGTCTGTTGTGTGTGGTGTGTGTGTGTGTGTGGGTGTGTGTGTGTGTGTGTGTGTGTGTGTGTGTGTGTGCGTGTGTGTGTGTGTGTGTGGTGTACTTACTATTGAACTTCATGCTTTCATGTACTTACATATCCTGCTTCATGTCCTCATATTCCAGCTTCATGTCCTCATATTCCAGCTTCATGTCCTCATATCCCAGCTTCATGTTCTCATATCCCAGCTTCATGTCCTCATATCCAGCTTCATGTCCTCATATCCCAGCTTAATGTCCTCATATCCCAGCTTAATGTCCTCATATTCCAGCTTCATTTCTCTCTCATATCCCAGCTTCATGCCCTCATATCCCAGCTTCGTGTTCTCATAACCCAGCTTCATGTCCTCATATTCCAGCTCCTTGTCCACGGATCTCAGCTTCATGTCCTCATATTCTAGCTCCCTGTATTCATATCCCAGCTCCTTGTCTTCATATCCCAGCTCCTTGTCCACGATCTCAGCTCCCTAGCTGTCTTCACATCCCAGCTCCTTATCCTCATATCCCAGCTCCTTGTCCTCATATCCCAGCTCCTTGTCCTCGTAACCCAGCTCTTTGTCCTCGTATCCCAGCTCCTTGTCCTCGTATCCCAGCTCCTTGTCCTCATATCCCAGCTCCTTGTCCTCGTATCCCAGCTCCTTGTCCTCGTATCCCAGCTCCTTGTCCTCGTATCCCAGCTCCTTGTCCTCATATCCCAGCTCCTTGTCCTCGTATCCCAGCTCCTTGTCCTCGTATCCCAGCTCCTTGTCCTCATATCCCAGCTCCTTGTCCTCATATCCCAGCTCCTTGTCCTCATATCCCAGCTCCTTGTCCTCATATCCCAGCTCCTTGTCCTCGGATCCCTTCCAAGTGCTATATTGTCAAACAGGCTTAGCAGTATCTCCTAATTCCCTTAATAACCTTCATCTCTATTGATTATTCTGATTCAGAGAGGGAGAAGGATATAAGATTGAACACTGCACCAAGACTCTCACTATAAGCATACATTAGCAGGAAAACTTCGGTTGCATATGCAAAGATAAGGGAAAAACCCTTCTGCAGCTTGGACAAGTAACCGTTCATAATATTGGGAACCGCCTACGTCAGACCAATGCTAAGCTATGCAGCGCCATCATTGAGCCCGTCAACCATCCAGAGGCTTGCCACAGAACCAAAGCAATTAGAGATGAGGTGTGTGAAGACAGTGTTAGGGGAGAACGCAGAGGAAAAACATGAAAACTTTCTCATTTCACTAATATGAAACAGAAAAATGAACGCAACTATTTACGTTACCTAGTAAATATTCCTTCATTGTACAGCCAAGTGGAACGCTCAAAAGAAGTGATATGAAACAACATACACTTGAACGCCGAGGGAGAAGGGATGGGGGGGGGCCAGGAGCTGAAACTCAACCCCCTACAAACACAGCACAGAAAATCAAGAGCAAGAATGTCCCCTTCCCCCCCCCCACCCTTGAGTCTTGAATTCTCTCTGGATAACGAATGGGACGACTACATGGAGTCCGGAAGGCCTTCAGGGCCTCCATCAGGATTTATGAACACATATATAATTGTGACACTTGGGAAACTCGGTGGGGTGATATTACGATCGTAAATGCCGGCTGGATGTTTGTTTGTGGGATGAGCAACGTCCTGGAAAAAAACAAAAAGGGTTTGAGTGACAGTGGCCACTGCTGTAACCCAGATTTTCCAAAGAGGGGGAAAAAGAGGCCCCTCTTCCGGTCGAAGTTATGAGTAAAGAGAGTGTGTCGCATCTGGTTTTATGTAAATACACGCTATCTTATTTTGAGGTTATCTTGAGATGATTTCGGGGCTTTTTAGTGTCCCCGCGGCCCGGTCCTCGACCAGGCCTCCACCCCCAGTAAGCAGCCCGTGACAGCTGACTAACACCCAGGTACCTATTTTACTGCTAGGTACAGGGGCATAGGGTGAAAGAAACTCTGCCCTTGTTTCTCGCCGGCGCCTGGGATCGAACCCAGGACCACAGGATCACAAGTCCAGCGTGCTGTCGGCTCGGCCGACCGGCTCCCGCTAGCAACTGTTCCTGGGAGTCCTGGTTTACTTACTAGTGGCGGTTCAACATGTGTTGTAAACATTCTGTGTGGGCGATGAGTCACAATAACGTGGCTAAAGTAAGTTGACCAGACCACACACTAGATGGTGAAGGGACGACGACGAATCGACTTGAGAATGGTCCAGGACGGACCGAAACGTCGTTGTCCCTTCACCATCTAGTGTGTGGTCTGGTCAACATTCCGTGTGTGGGTTTGGAACTCCGGCGGCTATCTAGAAAGCCTCCCAAAAGCAGTCATATTTCATTTTGACTTTTGAAGATAGCATTTTCGACAGGCAACAATGATCAAAATGTTGCTGATGGCGAAGGGTTTCTAGGAGAGCAAGATTTGCATAGAGCAAGCGAGCGTCCAGAGGTTCGAAAAAAAAGCGACCGTAAAGAGTTTAGTAGAGAACGCAAGTGTACAATGGTGCGAAAGTAGAGAGGTTCGCAGAGCACGAAAGGGTAAAAGAGAATACCCTCTGAATACCCTAATATTAGAGGGCCATTCCAGTGCCAATGTTCCCCATGCTCGCGGAGTTGCTAGAGCCCTGATAGCTAAGTAGACAGCGCTTCGATTTCGTAGTCCTGAGTTTCCGGGTTCGATCCCCGGTGAAGGCTGAAACAAAAAAGGGCAGCGTTTCTTTCATCTTGATGGCCCTGTTCACCTAGCAGTAAATAGGTACCTGGGAGTTAGACAGCTGCTACGGCTGCTGCTGCTTCCTGGGGGATGTAACAGAAAGGAGGCCTGGTCGAGGACCGGGCCGCGGAGACGCTAACCCCGAAATCATCTCAAGATGCTCCTACTCGTTTCAGCGCAGCAAAGAGAGGCATTTAATAACAAAGACTCCAAGAACCGGTTCAGTTATGAAAACAATGAGAACCGGAGAGACAACCCACTGGTGCCTTGATTGAGAGTTGAGAGGCGGACCAAAGAGCCAGAGCTCAACCCCACCGCAAGCACAACTTGGTGATTACAACTAGTTAAGTACTGGTAGCAACATAACGCATAGCTGGATATCTGAGACCGCATATTACAAAACAAAATACGCACCCTTGAGCTATCACAGCAGATAGCTTCAGTAACACCTTTCAGACACCTGCAAGATAACTAAGGTGACAGACAGACAGACATGCAATAGTCCCATTATTTTAGTGACTTATTATAATGTCGGTGGAAAGCATAAACCAGTTCCCACATATTGTTTACCAATGAAGACTGTTTCTGTTTAACTGTCAGAATTATAGTTATCTCAATCCCGGTTATCGTTACGGGCGACTGTTCAAGTTTCGTCGTCACCTCATCCGGATATGCATGGAGACACCATTACCAGATCAAACGGATGGATGTGCGGTTCGCCGTAATGCGCAACCGGATTATCGGATTATATTCTTAGAGGAGATTATCAACTCGGATCATTAATGAGAAGGGATTAATTCTTTGATCATTTTGTTCTCCGGTTTCGCCAGGAGAGTTCTCCTCTACTCCCAGCTCTTGTCTCTATGTGGTTACTGTAGTATGTGGTTGATATCTCCATGAGGTTACTGTAGTATGTGGTCGGTGTCTCCATGAGGTTACTGTAGTATGTGGTCGGTGTCTCCATGAGGTTACTGTATATGTGGTCGGCGTCTCATGAGGTTACTGCAGTATGTGGTCGGTGTCTCAATGAGGTTACTGTAGTATGTGGTCAACGTCTCCATGAGGTTACTGTAGTATGTGGTCGGTGTCTCCATGAGGTTACTGTAGTATGTGGTCGGCGTCTCCATGAGGTTACTGCAGTATGTGGTTGATATCTCCATGAGGTTACTGTAGTATGTGGTCAACGTCTCCATGAGGTTACTGTAGTATGTGGTCGGTGTCTCAATGAGGTTACTGTAGTATGTGGTTGATATCTCCATGTGGTTACTGTAGTATGTGGTCGGCGTCTCCATGTGGTTACTGTAGTATGTGGTCGGTGTCTCCATGAGGTTACTGTAGTATGTGGTCGGTGTCTCCATGAGGTACTGTGTAGTATGTGGTCGGCGTCTCCATGTGGTTACTGTAGTATGTGGTCGGCGTCTCCATGTGGTTACTGTAGTATGTGGTCGGAGTCTCCATGAGGTTACTGTAGTATGTGGTCGTGTCTCCATGTGGTTACTGTAGTATGTGGTCGGCGTCTCCATGTGGTTACTGTAGTATGTGGTCGGCGTCTCCATGTGGTTACTGTAGTATGTGGTCGGAGTCTCCATGTGGTTACTGTAGTATGTGGTCGGAGTCTCCATGAGGTTACTGTAGTATGTGGTCGGTGTCTCCATGAGGTTACTGTAGTATGTGGTCGGTGTCTCCATGAGGTTACTGTAGTATGTGGTCAATGTCTCCATGAGGTTACTGTAGTATGTGGTCAATGTCTCCATGTGGTTACTGTAGTATGTGGTCAATGTCTCCATGAGGTTACTGTAGTATGTGGTCGGTGTCTCCATGAGGTTACTGTAGTATGTGGTCGGTGTCTCCATGAGGTTACTGTAGTATGTGGTCAATGTCTCCATGAGGTTACTGTAGTATGTGGTCAATGTCTCCATGAGGTTACTGTAGTATGTGGTCGGAGTCTCCATGAGGTTACTGTAGTATGTGGTCGATGTCTCCATGAGGTTACTGTAGTATGTGGTCGGTGTCTCCATGAGGTTACTGTAGTATGTGGTTGATATCTCCATGTGGTTACTGTAGTATGTGGTCAATGTCTCCATGAGGTTACTGTAGTATGNTATATATATAATATATATATTGTGACGGTAACGAGTTGGAAATGGTGGTCGGCAGTCTTCCAACTAGCAGGTGTCAGTGCTGGGCCACATATAAAATATAAAAAAAAAAAAAAGAAAAAAGAGAGAAAAAAAAGAATGACTGCGTGTTGGTAATCTGTGGTAAGGTAAGAAACATAAAAACAATAATAAAAATGTACTTTAATAACAATAAAAAACACAAATTGAAATAAATGCAAAATCTTGGCTTAATGGTAAAAATGTCAAGTGGAAAAATAGATAAACATGAAAATAGATTACGTTAATGGGGGAGGAATTGACATACAAAAGTAAATAAATATGAATGCTGGAATATATGCACTAACTATAAACCTCTATTTGACCACACAAGGTGAGTCACTTAGGTGTTCATAGCTTGAGAGCACAGATATTCTGGCTGGCAGAAACGCAAGGGACTCCAACAATAACTGGCGATGACTTGTGATTGGCGAGGAACCGGAGTGGCGTGTTGGTTGGCGGCAATGGGAAAGCTGGATGGCCGCAAGTCGCTAGTTAGGCAGTTGAAGGGTTCGGCGCGTCGACCAGGTGTAGCAGGTGCTGGAGTGGGGGGAGAGGGAGTTGCTGGTGCGTGTGGCTGTCTTGATATATACTTTAGCCACTACAAAACGTATCTTGTATATTGTTGAGGACGTGATGAAACGAAAATAGCAGGCTAAATCTCTGATAAGAGATTATCGTCACAACTCTCCCCCGAAGCCTGCTGTTCGGGTGAGTCATGTTCACTGGAGGTAGAGTGGGAGGTGGAGCTGCCTCTACCTCATGCACTCTGGAGAGGGCGTCAGCGATGATGTTATCAGGCCCTTGATGTAGCAGATCTTTAAATTGAAGCCTTGAAGATATAAAGCCCATCGCAGCAGACGTTGGTTATTAAATTGGGCTTGATGTAAGAATCTCAGAGGGTTGTGGTCCGAATAGATGGTAGTGGACCTAGCACCGTGCAGATATGGTGCAAAGTGTTGTAAGCTCAGGACGATGGACAGGAGTTCCTTCTCTATAGTACTGTAGTTCTTCTGATGAGGCTTCAACTTGCAACTGTAGTAGCTGACAGGTAGAACCTCCTCGCCTCGCTGCTGCATTAAGACACTTCCGATGCCGGTACCACTGGCGTCGACATGGAGGATGAAAGGCTTCTTGATATCTGGTGAGGCGAGAATGGGATTAGAACAGAGGAGGAATTTGAGTTGTTCGAATGCAACGGTTTGCTCTCTGGTCCAATTATACCGTTGCTTGGGACTGGTTAAGGTGATTAATGGGGTTGCAACAGTGCTAAAATTCTTCACAAACCTACGGTAATAGGAAGCAAGACCAAGGAAGCGCAGGAGCTGCTTCCTGGTAGTAGGCTGTGGATACTGTTGGATTGCTTGAATGTGAATGTTTAACGGAGCCAGGCTGCCACTCCCTATAACATGACCCAGGTACCGCACTTTACCTTTCGCGAAGGTGGACTTGCCCAGATTGATGGTGAGGCCGGCTTTCAGGAGCTTGTAGAACAATCGTTGTAGCTGGAGCAGGTGTTCGCTCCAGGTGTTGGATGCTACCACGATGTCGTCCAAATAGGCGTAGGTGTTGTCCAAGCCCTGGATGACGCGGTGACAGCTCTCTGAAAGGTGGCTGGGGCATTGCAGAGTCCAAAGGGAAGGCGATTGTACCTGTAGAGACCAAACGGGGTTATAAAGGCGGACAGTACCTTAGCTCGCTCCGTTAAACTCACCTGGTAGTAGCCCTTTAGTAAGTCTACCTGAGACAGGTAGCGGGCATTACCAATGGCATCCAAAATGTCGTCTATCCTGGGTATTGGGTAGGCGTCCTTCACTGTGACCTGGTTCAACTTCCTATAATCCGTACACAGACGGATTTTGCCGTGAGGTTTGGGTACCAGGATGCATGGTGAGGCCCAGGGGGACTCACAGGGGGTAGCCAGTCCATGGTCCAAGAGATACTGTACCTCAGCCCGCATGACTTCCGTTTTGCTCGGGCTGATTCGGTAGAATGGTTGGCGAATCGGCTGGGTGCCAGGTAGCAGTTGAATGTCGTGCTGAGTCACAGTACACTCTTGGGGGTCATCTCGAAACAACTCTTGATGTTCTCTGACGAGTTTGATTAGTGGAACACTATTATCGTCCTGAAAATGATGTTGAAGGTTAGTAAGGATTTCTGAGTTAGAGAGCGCTGTCTCAGTGTCAGTGCTCTCGGAAGGAGAAGCAGGGAAGGTCTCACTGTGGCGGTATGGACCTGTAAATGAGGTGAAATTGGTTAACACAGTGGGAGGAACCCCATGGTAGGGTTTGAGTAAATTGATGTGGCACAGCTGGGTCTTCCGCCGCCTATCGGGGGTCTCGAGAACGTAGTTGAAGTTGTTCCGGCACTCCTTAACACGGTAGGGTCCTGAGAACCTGTTCTGTAAAGGAGAACCTGGGATAGGGAAATAGGCAAGCACTAAGTCTCCTGGTGTAAACTTCCTTACTTTACAGTGCTGGTCGTAACGAGTCTTCATCCTCTCCTGGGCTTTCTGTAGGTTGTTGCTGGCAAAGGAATGGACCCTCTCTAGAATGTGTCGGAGATTTTGAAGATACTGGGGCACATTCTGATGCTCACTGAAGGTGTCATCACGTAGAGAATCCTTGAAAGCCTTGAGAGGTGTACGGCACTTACGTCCGTAGAGCATCTCATAAGGAGATACTCCTAGTGACTCGTTGGGAAGACTTCTGAAAATACACATGATGAGATCAATTTGCCTATCCCAATCCTTTGAGGTCTCATTACAGAACTTTTTTAAGAGTGCCTTGATGGTTTGATGACTACGCTCGAGAGAACCCTGTGAAGCAGGATGATAGGGGCTGGACAGTACCTGTTTGATGTTGAACTCCTCCAGAGTCCGTTTGAAGAGATCACTGGTGAAGTTGGTGCCACAGTCGCTCTGAATCTCCCTCGGAAATCCATACTGGGTGAAGATTTTCAGTAGATTCTTCACCACTGTAGCAGCTGTAATATTTTTCACTGGAACTGCTATCGGAAATCTGGTGGTAGGACACAGGATGGTTAAGATATATGCATTGCCTGCACTGGTCCGAGGCAAAGGACCAACGCAGTCGATAATGAGCTTGTGGAACGGTTCCTCAGGCACCTGGATGGGTATCAGTGGTGCTCTGGGAATGGAAACGTTCGGTTTCCCGGCTAACTGACACACGTGGCATAATTTGACATGAGTTTTGATGTCGTTTACCATACCTGGCCAGTAGTAGTCTTGTCGAATTCCATGGTAAGTCTTGTTGAACCCATAGTGTGACAAAGCGCCGTGGGCCAGGTGTAGAATCGTGGGCCGCAGGCTGGGAGGAATCACTAGTTGTTCAACGTCTGCCCAATCGTCCTCGTCCTTCAGTTTACTGGGTCTATACCTGCGATAGAGTATTTCGTTCTCCATAAAGAACCCAGGAACACTGTCGGATTGGGTTTCAGCCTGAAAGAATAATGGTGTCAATGTAAGATCATCTCTCTGTAACTTACGGAACTCCACCGCGGTCAGGTTAGGGGGTAGTTTCGAAGAGTCCTGAGGGACAGCGGTAGCAGTAGAGTCAGCTGGCTGTGGACGTGCAGCTTGAGCACGGGTGGTCACCATAACAGGAGGAGAACCTTCATCACTCTCTTGAAAAAAAGAGTGATGAAGTGATTTTCATCACTCGATGAAGTGATGAAAGAGAAGAGTGATTTTTACCATTACTCCCAGGAGCAACGCAACTCCTGGGAGTATGGGTTCGAGTCACTTCTGGGGTGTGAGTTTTCAGTTGTATCTAGTCCTGGGGACCATTCAGGCTTGTTTGCATTTGTGTTCCTCACGTGTTGCCCCAAAAAATGAGGTGATTTGATAAAATGCTATGCCCAAGATAACCATCCAGGTGCCGGCGGGGAAGTGGTTCATATAGCCTCGGCTATCACTTCCTTATGTCCGGTCGTGATGGTCAAGTGGTTTAAGGCATCCCTGTACATACCAGTTGCGTTGCACCTGGGATTATGGGTTCGAGTCACTTCTGGGGTGTGAGTTTTCAGTTGTATCTAGTCCTGGGGACCATTCAGGCTTGTTTGCATATATATATATATATATATATATATATATATATATATATATATATATATATATATATATATATATATATATATTTTTTTTTTTTTTTTTTTTAAGTTGTGAGGGTACCACCTCTGGTGCCAATGTGGGGACCCATAGCCTCGGAGAAGAAAATAAAACGTATTCAGAGGAGACCTTGTGGTTTCTCACTGAACACTAATATTTTCTTCTCCTACCACCCCCATTCTTTTGTATGTACACATATATATTTGCTTTATTTGAACTGTGTTACAAAAAAGGAGTTACATATAGGTTACAAAGATGGTTATCATAGGTTGTCGAGTTCCTCCAGCTCCTCAGATGGCGGGCAGGAACCCTGGATGCAGTGCGCATTTCCCCTCTGTATCGCCACGCTGAGGCGCTGGAAAAGAAAGCTGGCAGCTCTAGGGTCCCTTGTTGTTTCAATGAGCCTAGAACCCAGTTCCTTCAAAAAACTGGTAGCACTTTTACCCCAGGCGCCGAGTGTCTCAGAAGCAATGGGGACAAAATTGTAGTGGTGATCAAGTTCTCTATACTTACGGGATTTGGCTGCTTCCCTGTGGGTGGCAGCGCCACCTGGTTGTGCAACACTGAGGTCAATGTAGGTGTTAGCCAGGGTTGATACGCACGTGTAGTCCCATACCAACTGCTTGCCATTCTTCCAGGGGTTCACTGTGATACCATCCGGGCGACCAATAAGAGCATCAGAGTTACGGGGCGTTAGGTAACGAGGCTCTCTCTCGGCTGGGCATCCAGCTGTGGTGAGGCTCCTCTTGATGATGTCGTTAACTTCACTGTGCCTCGAGTGCCATCCTCCCGTGCTTTGGCAGAGTAGGCCATGGTGGCCGTACCTGTCAGCCACCACCTCGCCGCAAATACACCTATATCTGGTGTGGATTGGGGCAGCAAGGCGGAGGGCCACAGCAATTCGGAGGGCGTGTGGTGTGAGACGCGTGCCAGTTGCCGACATTGGGGTTGCTAACAGGAAATCCCCTGCATGAGGGGCTGCTACTGCTGTGAGGCGAGCAATGTCGTGCTGTGTTGATGCAGCACCCAGGCACTCTGCAGCAACTTTGTCTACAATGGGGCCATCCCAGCTGGATTGCCTGTGGGCTTTTGGGGATGGTGGTTGAGGTGATGGGCCTGCACGAGAGGCCCACTCTGTGGCACAGCGTGTAAAATTGGGATCATGTACACCTGCCAGCTGATGTAAGTGGGCAGGTAGAATTTCCTTCACAAGGTCGTCGGATGCTGATAAGGAGGACAGGAAGGCTGGAACAGCGATTTGCGTTGCTGTTCGAACTCCGAGGCCCCCAAGTCTTACGGGAAGAGAGGCTTGTTTCCACTGCAGGTCATCAAGAGAGAGGTTAAGGGCTTTTTCTAGCATTGATTTCAGTAACCGGTCATACTCACTTAGTTTTTGGCTACTGTATATATATATATATATATATATATATATATATATATATATATATATATATATATATATATATATATATATATATATATATATATATATACATACATACATACAGACACATAAATATACATTTATGTATAAAAATCTAGCAGAACATCTGAGGGAGGTGTGCAGCCACCTTCAGGGAGACCCAGAAAACCAACAAGTACAGAGACCTAGAACGTTGTTACAAGTTCGTGCTGGTAGGCTCTGAGACTCTGGGCGCCTGGGGTAAATGTGCCCTTAAGTACCTAAAAGAACACTGTGAGGAACACTGTGAGGAACACTGTGAGGAACACTGTGAGGAACACTGTGAGGAACACTGTGAGGAACACTGTGAGGAACACTGAGAGGAACACTTTGAGGAACACTGTGAGGAACACTGTGAGGAACACTGTGAGGAACACTGTGAAGAACACTGTGAGGAACACTGTGAGTAACACTGTGAGTAACACTGAGGAACACTGTGAGGAACACTGAGGAACACTGTGAGGAACACTGTGAGGAACACTGAGGAACACTGTGAGGAACACTGTGAGGAACACTGTGAGGAACACTGTGAGGAACACTGTGAGGAACAAAAATGACTTACACCAGCTCTCTCTCCTTGTCTCAACTCTCCCATCCCACGTCCCACTCTCTCATCCTTTCTCCCCTCATCTCTCCCCCTCACCCTTCCATCCTCCATCCCTCGTCCCTCTCACCACGGGAGCGGAACGATGGCCTTAATTCTCCCATAAAACCTCTTAACGAGGCTAGAGAGGAATTCGCCACCTGTAGAGGCAGCATTAGAGAGTGGGTCTTAGAGGATTGGTGTTTATATATCTACATATAAATAAATAATATTGTATAAAATAATACAAAAGTAACCCCCCTACTTATATATTATTTTGTAATCTTAGTAGAAAATATGAAAGTGTTCAGTGAGAAGCCATAAGGTCTCTGAATACTCTTTAATCTGTTCTCCTGGTTGATTACCTGGTTGATACCTGGTTGATGGGGTTCTGGGAGTTCTTCTACTCCCCAAGCCCGGCCCGAGGCCAGGCTCGACTTGTGAGAGCTTGGTCCACCAGGCTGTTGCTTGGAGCGGCCCGCAGGCCCACATACCCACCACAGCCCGGCTGGTCCGGAACTTCTCTTAGAAAACAGTTCAGTTTTCTCTTGAAGATGTCCACGGTTGTTCTTTGCATTTCAGTTGTTCTCCGAGGCAAAGGTTTCCTACAATTTCAGGTGTTACACGGGTGGGGGGGGGGTATCGTCTCTGATCTCCTCTTTAATCCCCTTTACCCCTCTACCCGTATCCTATTGACTTCGCTTAATCCCAAGGGACCCTAGAGTTACTCTTAGCCGAATTCCACTCAACGTGATTCTAGCCGTTCGAACGGCAAAGATTCTACAGCCTCGCGACGTGGTACTAGATTCCTAGCAAACTCAAGAATCTCCTTCTACTGCCACCACCAGACCATTAACAAGAAGTGTTAATTAATCGGGGTCTGGACCGATTAATCACTCATTAACACCTTGGGGGTTTGATCCCCAATTACTTGGAAAAGAAGGGAAGAATGTACGTTAAGTGTGGGAAAGTATAGCAAACTAAGGGATAACTGAACTCTTAGGCTTTGTTAGGCTTGCGGCCCAACTAATCTCAGACTCGTGGAGACCACGTGATAAGGACATGAGAAAACATGAAATGGAAATAGTAAAATGCAGATACAAATTAAATATTTATTAAATGCAAAATCTAAATAAAATCACTCCCTATATTAACACTCCCTACGAAGCATGAGATGAACTATTTCCCTATACAAAACTGTAACCAACTATACCTTGTAATGCGATCAGTTGTTGTTCTACTGATCTATTCAGGGAGAGGGTGAGAGTGGATGATCTCTCCGAGTAGTTGATCAGCCCACACTAAAAAACTCCCTCACTCTGCCTTCCTCACAGCTGGTCAGAGCTAGGGGGTATTCCTACGCCAGGTTTACCAAGTTTACTAGCAGGGTTTAAGTTGAACAACTAATCTCTGTTGTACTGAACAACCCAGATGGTTGAACTCTTTTAAACTGAAAGTAATTGCACAGGCATCTTAGGGAAAGGCTATTTCCAATTACAAAATGGCTATTTGACCTTTGAGAATTACTAAATGTGGAAGGCTTTGGTGACTTGTGACCCCGGGTCGCCAAAATTGTTCCGCGTCCGAGGCTAGTCCTCAGCTAGTGACGTCACTGACGGTGACTTACTCATTATTCCGGCAATTGAGGACACTCTTGATACTTTAAACAGGAATACTATTGAATACAATTTGAATGAAGACTTGAATTTCTGTAAATTACTGAATTCTGTAAAATAATTAATTATACGTTGCTTAAGACAAAGGCGCCGGCCATTTTGTGATCTAAACCTCTAATCCCAGGATATATATATATATATATATAAATATATATATATATTTATATTACCTCCCTCAACTTCATTTCAGCAGATAATCTGCTTGAAGCAGTCAAAGCGACGTCCACCAGGACCTTGCCCCACATCCCCAAGGCTGCCCGTCACCAAGCAGCAGCCAAACTCACCAGTCTGCTGACAAAGGTCAACAATGCTCCCAGAACCTCTGGATCGTGGCACAATCTCCTTCTATTTGGGAATGCATGCCTAGCATTACCGCCCAGGAGAGACAAGTCATTAGCAACCTCGGTAATCAGGGCACTTAATGAATTCCCCAGAGCAGACAACCTGGTCCGCCTCCCCCCTCGTGCCAAGAACACCAGCCGCAGGACGACCAACAATAACTCATCTGAGAACCACAAAATGAAAGCACAGATCACCAGGAAAATAGAAGAGGGCAATACCACAGGTGCCATCAGAATCATGACCAGCGATGACACTATTGCCCCCAGGAACGCCACGACAGCAGAGGCTCTTCAAGACAAACACCCACGTAGAGCCCCAGACAGCAGCAGGGATCCCCAGGAAAACAATGTGGGCATAGAACCCTTGACTGTTAGAGAATCTGAGGTGTACAAAGCAGCCATGTCTTTCCCAACAGGTTCAGCAGGGGGCTTTACAGGTCTAAGACCCCAGCACATCAAACAAATGCTGAACCCGGTGCTTGGAGATGCTGCAAAGGACCTTCTAGTGGAACTTACCAGATTCTCCAACATGTGTTTGGCTGGCGGCATCCCTGAGGATATCAGGCCTGTCTTTTATGGAGCAGCACTCTGTGCTCTAAAGAAGAAGGATAGGGGTATCAGGCCCATTGCCGTTGGCAACACCCTCCGACGCCTCGTAGCTAAGGCTGCAGTGAGATCTATCAGCCAGGAAGCAGCCACCTTGCTGAAACCTCATCAGCTCGGGTTTGGGATTCCCCTAGGTTGTGAAGCTGCAGCACATGCAGCGCGGGCTTACATTGCTGATCTCCCGGACCAGAAGGCACTAGTAAAGCTTGACTTCAAAAATGCTTTCAATCAAGTCAGACGAGACGCGGTCCTCAGGGCTGTACACAACCATTTCCGTCCCCTTTACCCGTTCATCCGATCGTGCTACAGTGGGGACTCTAAGCTTCTTTTTGGGGAACATGAAATAAACTCCTGTGAAGGTGTCCAACAAGGTGACCCCTTAGCACCCCTCCTTTTCTGCCTAGCTATCAAAGAGGTCACTGATAGTCTGACAAGCGAGCTAAACATCTGGTACCTGGATGATGGCACTCTCGCTGGAACCCCGGAAACCATTTTGGAGGATATAAGGAAAATCCAGGAGCAGGGAGCAGCCTTAGGCCTCATTCTCAATGCATCCAAGTGTGAAATAATCTCCCGCAACCAAGACATCACTGGGCAAATACAAAATGTTCTTCCAGACATTCTCGTTGTCGAGCCACCGGACTGTACTCTCCTGGGTGCCCCCATTGGCCCACGAGCAATCGAGGAGGTCCTGGCTGCAAAAATCACTGATCTAAAGAGAATGCTGGACAGGATTGACAAGATTGATGCCCATGATGCTCTCTTTCTCCTCACAAGATGCCTGTCTCTCCCTAAGTTGACCTACTTTCTGAGATGTTCTCCATCCTACAGCAGCCCTAAATTAAATGTGTATGACACCCTTCTGAGGTCCATGCTGGTGAAAGTCCTGAACCTGCCATTGGACGACTCTCAGTGGGAGCAAGCAACCCTTCCTGTAAGACTTGGCGGCCTTGGTGTCCGCACAGCCTCCCAAATTGCTCTACCAGCCTTCCTTTCCTCCTCCCACGCATCGCACGACCTCGTCAGAGATATCTTACCTGCAACCCTGAGAGACTCAGCAGGAATACACGATCCTGCTTTCACTGAATGTTCAAATCAGTGGGGTGTTCTCGCAGCCCCAGCAACCATTATAGAGCCAACAAAACAACACAAACAGTCCGGCTGGGACCACCCTCTAGTGGAAAAAGTAGCTGATGCTATGCTCAGCGCTGCAACATCAGACAAGGAGAAAGCCCGCCTCAGAGCAGTGCGTGCCCCCCATGCAGGAGACTTCCTCCTGGCAGTACCCATGTCAACAATGGGCACGCGCCTAGATCCAGAATCCCTTCGTGTAGCAGTGGCCCTCCGCCTTGGTGCCCCAATTCACACTGAATACAAGTGTATTTGCAACCGGGTGGAAGCAGACCAATACGGACTGCATGGGTTGCATTGCGGAAGCACAAAGGGCTGGCATGCAAGACACAACGAGGTCAATGACATCATCAAGAGAAGCCTCGTCTCAGCTAAGTGCCCAGCGGAGAGAGAACCTCGCATCCTAGGGGTCCAAAACCCGGATTTCCCCGCACTTCGCCCTGATGGCATCACCATATACTCATGGAAGGAGGGTAGACAGTTGGTGTGGGACTACACATGTGTATCCACCCTGGCTGCACAGGGAAACAGCAAAATCTCTCAAATACAGGCGACTGGCAGGTCAATACCTCTTTGTTCCCATAGCGTCTGAGACGCATGGCCCCTGGGGCAAGAGTGCCTTGGGATTTCTCAAGGAATTGGGTTCCAAGCTCATTGACGTCACCAGAGACCCAAGGGCTTGCAGTTTTTGTTTCAGCGCCTCAGTGTGGCGATCCAGAGGGGAAATGCTTGCTGCGTCCTCGGTTCCTGTCCGGAAGCGGAGGAGCTTCAAGAGATCCATAACCTTTAGGCATTTGTCTTGTATGTTTTGTAACCTTTAAATACACAATAAAGCATAAGAAAAAAAAAGAAGGGGTGGTAGGAGAAAAGCACACAGAAACTGTATTGGAGGGGACCTACATTCCCTCCAATGCGTTATGTGTGATTTCCTCCGAGGCTATGGGTCCCCCTTCTTCCAGCCAGAGGTGGTACTCCCTTCCATATTTTTTTTAATATATAATAATATATATATATATATATATATATTATATTATAA
>WNGS01006145.1:12078-22420 GCA_020271785.1 Procambarus virginalis | reverse complement strand
TCCACTTGCCAACACTTGCAGGGAAGAACACTCCACTTGCCAACACTTGCAGGGAAGAAATCTCCACTTGCAGGGAAGAACTCTCCACTTGCCAACACTTGCAGGGAAGAACTCCCCACTTGCCAACACTTGCAGGGAAGAACTCTCCACTTGCCAACACTTGCAGGGAAGAACTCTCCACTTGCCAACACTTGCAGGGAAGAACTCTCCACTTGCCAACACTTGCAGGGAAGAACTCTCCACTTGCCAACACTTGCAGGGAAGAACTCTCCACTTGCCAACACTTGCAGGGAAGAACTCTCCACTTGCCAACATGTAGACAGACGCAGATCGGACATGCAAATCTTCTCCCAATTTCTTTTAATCCCCAGATATTCTACTGGAAGAGGACAGGCAATCTTAATTGGATGTTCCCCTTGGGGGATTATGTATTTTTACTTTTTAACTTTTTTAGACTCTTGATTTTGCGCCGCATTTTACTAACGGGGGAACAGGGAGTTATGGGGCGGCTGCCTAGATGCCTTCACAGTCTTTTAAAATTTATAGGACCTTCCTAATGACGAGACCCTGATCCAGGTGGATCAGAGAGCTTCAAGCTTATGCTCTGACCCAGATGGATCAGAGAGCTCCAAGCTTATGCTCTGACCCAGATGGATCAGAGAGCTTCAAGCTTATGCTCTGACCCAGGTGGATCAGAGAGCTTCAAGCTTATGCTCTGACCCAGGTGGATCAGAGAGCTTCAAGCTTATGCTCTGACCCAGATGGATCAGAGAGCTTCAAGCTTATGCTCTGACCCAGATGGATCAGAGAGCTTCAAGCTTATGCTCTGACCCAGGTGGATCAGAGAGCTTCAAGCTTATCCTCTGACCCAGATGGATCAGAGAGCTTCAAGCTTATGCTCTGACCCAGGTGGATCAGAGAGCTTCAGGCTTATGCTCCGATCCAGGTGGATCAGAGAGCTTCAAGCTTATGCTCTGACCCCAGGTGGATCAGAGAGCTTCAAGCTTATGCTCTGACCCAGGTGGATCAGAGAGCTTCAAGCTTATCCTCTGACCCAGATGGATCAGAGAGCTTCAAGCTTATGCTCTGACCCAGGTGGATCAGAGAGCTACAAGCTTATGCTCTGACCCAGGTGGATCAAAGAGCTTCAAGCTTATGCTCTGACCCGGGTGGATCAGAGAGCTTCAAGCTTATCCTCTGACCCAGATGGATCAGAGAGCTTCAAGCTTATGCTCTGACCCAGGTGGATCAGAGAGCTACAAGCTTATGCTCTGACCCAGGTGGATCAAAGAGCTTCAAGCTTATGCTCTGACCCGGGTGGATCAGAGAGCTTCAAGCTTATCCTCTGACCCAGATGGATCAGAGAGCTTCAAGCTTATGCTCTGACCCAGGTGGATCAGAGAGCTTCAAGCTTATCCTCTGACCCAGGTGGATCAGAGAGCTTCAAGCTTATGCTCTGACCCAGGTGGATCAGAGAGCTTCAAGCTTATCCTCTGACCCAGATGGATCAGAGAGCTTCAAACTTATGCTCTGACCCAGATGGATCAGAGAGCTTCAAGCTTATGCTCTGACCCAGATGGATCAGAGAGCTTCAAGCTTATGCTCTGACCCAGGTGGATCAGAGAGCTTCAAGCTTATGCTCTGACCCAGGTGGATCAGAGAGCTTCAAGCTTATCCTCTGACCCAGGTGGATCAGAGAGCTTCAAGCTTATGCTCTGACCCAGGTGGATCAGAGAGCTTCAAGCTTATCCTCTGACCCAGGTGGATCAGAGAGCTTCAAGCTTATGCTCTGACCCAGGTGGATCAGAGAGCTTCAAGCTTATGCTCTGATCCAGGTGGATCAGAGAGCTTCAAGCTTATGCTCTGACCCCAGGTGGATCAGAGAGCTTCAAGCTTATGCTCTGACCCAGGTGGATCAGAGAGCTTCAAGCTTATGCTCTGACCCAGGTTGATCAGAGAGCTTCAAGCTTATGCTCTGACCCCAGGTGGATCAGAGGGCTTCAAGCTTATGCTCTGATCCAGGTGGATCAGAGAGCTTCAAGCTTATGCACTGACCCAGGTGGATCAGAGAGCTTCAAGCTTATGCTCTGACCCAGGTGGATCAGAGAGCTTCAAGCTTATGCTCTGACCCAGGTGGATCAGAGAGCTTCAAGCTTATGCTCTGACCCAGGTGGATCAGAGAGCTTCAAGCTTATGCTCTAACCCAGGTGGATCAGAGAGCTTCAAGCTTATGCTCTGACCCAGGTGGATCAGAGAGCTTCAAGCTTATGCTCTAACCCAGGTGGATCAGAGAGCTTCAAGCTTATGCTCTGACCCCAGGTGGATCAGAGAGCTTCAAGCTTATGCTCTAACCCAGGTGGATCAGAGAGCTTCAAGCTTATGCTCTGACCCAGGTGGATCAGAGAGCTTCAAGCTTATCCTCTGACCCAGATGGATCAGAGAGCTTCAAACTTATGCTCTGACCCAGATGGATCAGAGAGCTTCAAGCTTATGCTCTGACCCAGATGGATCAGAGAGCTTCAAGCTTATGCTCTGACCCAGGTGGATCAGAGAGCTTCAAGCTTATGCTCTGACCCAGGTGGATCAGAGAGCTTCAAGCTTATCCTCTGACCCAGGTGGATCAGAGAGCTTCAAGCTTATGCTCTGACCCAGGTGGATCAGAGAGCTTCAAGCTTATCCTCTGACCCAGGTGGATCAGAGAGCTTCAAGCTTATGCTCTGACCCAGGTGGATCAGAGAGCTTCAAGCTTATGCTCTGATCCAGGTGGATCAGAGAGCTTCAAGCTTATGCTCTGACCCCAGGTGGATCAGAGAGCTTCAAGCTTATGCTCTGACCCAGGTGGATCAGAGAGCTTCAAGCTTATGCTCTGACCCAGGTGGATCAGAGAGCTTCAAGCTTATGCTCTGACCCCAGGTGGATCAGAGGGCTTCAAGCTTATGCTCTGATCCAGGTGGATCAGAGAGCTTCAAGCTTATGCACTGACCCAGGTGGATCAGAGAGCTTCAAGCTTATGCTCTGACCCAGGTGGATCAGAGAGCTTCAAGCTTATGCTCTGACCCAGGTGGATCAGAGAGCTTCAAGCTTATGCTCTGACCCAGGTGGATCAGAGAGCTTCAAGCTTATGCTCTAACCCAGGTGGATCAGAGAGCTTCAAGCTTATGCTCTGACCCAGGTGGATCAGAGAGCTTCAAGCTTATGCTCTAACCCAGGTGGATCAGAGAGCTTCAAGCTTATGCTCTGACCCCAGGTGGATCAGAGAGCTTCAAGCTTATGCTCTAACCCAGGTGGATCAGAGAGCTTCAAGCTTATGCTCTGACCCAGGTGGATCAGAGAGCTTCAAGCTTATGCTCTGACCCAGGTGGATCAGAGAGCTTCAAGCTTATGCTCTGACCCAGGTGGATCAGAGAGCTTCAAGCTTATGCTCTAACCCAGGTGGATCAGAGAGCTTCAAGCTTATGCTCTGACCCCAGGTGGATCAGAGAGCTTCAAGCTTATGCTCTAACCCAGGTGGATCAGAGAGCTTCAAGCTTATGCTCTGACCCCAGGTGGATCAGAGAGCTTCAAGCTTATGCTCTAACCCAGGTGGATCAGAGAGCTTCAAGCTTATGCTCTGACCCCAGGTGGATCAGAGAGCTTCAAGCTTATGCTCTGACCCCAGGTGGATCAGAGAGCTTCAAGCTTATGCTCTGACCCCAGGTGGATCAGTAGAGTGCCAAGTTTATGCTCTTTTTCCCCTGAGAAAGGTCATTAGTGGTTTGTTTCGCCTGTGTCATGGTCAAATGGTTCACTAGAGGGTATGGTGATAATCCCAATGGTACCTGAAGCATCCCATCAGTACTCTTGGAACTTGGGTGCTGATGCTGTACCACTGACGGTGCCTTGAGTGACGCTGAGGCCAACTCCTGAGGCAAATATTTAAAAGGGGAGCCCTCGGTATTTATCTGGCTGTCCTCTAGTTCACCTGACTTTGAGCTCCTTGATGAGCAAGCTTCCATCTGACTGACTTCCTTTACCCCTGTAACAATTTCATGGGCCTGATCCATCAACGTATTATTTTGCTTCGGCTCTGAACCCATTCGTCAATGATTTGAAATGGCAATGGGGTCTGCAACTAGTGCTGCGCGGGTGAATTTAATCACAAAATTGCTCAAAGTAATTCACGAAGTAATCATCCTCTTTAAATAAAGTTGGTAATTATGCAGTGTTGGAACCCATGCAACAGGCTCAGAACTGGTACACCTTAAGCAGCGCTAAACACACCGCCTTAATAATTAATCTCTGGAGTGCCTGGTTCCTTGGATGTCGGCGGCGTCAATCTGCGGATAGTGGTACTCGCTCACCATCAAAGGCAGAATGTCGCGCAAGAGGCGGCTCATGTTCCAGCTGGTCACCCGAATACCTTGCCTTAATATACACATCAGTCAAGGGACCTGAGCGGGAGATGCCTTCAGCCAACTGCTCCATTTACCGAAGCCTGACCTAAGAGGCCTTCCGGGTGTCCCCTATACTAAGTGAGGCAAGTATGTGGCACCCTACTCCACATCACACAGTCTCCACAAAGCTGTTCTGTAATGCGTTGGTCAGACCACACCTGGAGTGCCCGCTTCACTTTAGGATACAGAGTAGAACAACTATATTAATTCCATCGTTAAGACAACTCATATGAACATGAACTGAAATATTTACATATATTTTCCTTCAAGAAGTGTAGATTACAGTGAGACCAAATATAAATCTTTCAGATAAATAATTTGGATAAACAACAGCGAGATGAACTTTACGTAATGAAGGCGGGTTTGACTCGGAGGCTGATGGCTCCCACCCTGGCTGATGGCTCCCCACCCTGGCTGATGGCTCCCCATCCTGGATGATGGCTCCCTACCCTGGCTGATGGCTCCCCACCCTGGCTGATGGCTCCCAACCCTGGCTGATGGCTCCCCACCCTGGCTGATGGCTCCCCACCCTGGCTGATGGCTCCCCACCCTGGCTGATGGCTCCCCACCCTGGCTGATGGCTCCCCACCCTGGCTGATGGCTCTCCACCCTGGCTGATGGCTCCCCACCCTGGCTGATGGCTCCCCACCCTGGCTGATGGCTCTCCACCCTGGCTGATGGCTCCCCACCCTGGCTGATGGCTCCCCACCCTGGCTGATGGCTCTCCACCCTGGCTGATGGCTCCCCACCCTGGCTGATGGCTCCCTACCCAGGCTGATGGCTCCCGCCCAGGCTGATGGCTCCTCACTTTGGCTGATGGCTCCCCGCCCAGGCTGATGGAAAAGGGGGAACATGGCTGAAAAAGCAGCACAAATACAATTAGGTCGACAAACAGCGTTGATTAAAAAAACAGACATGGATTGACAATAGAGGGATAAGGTAGGTTACAGGGAATTGATTAGGTAGTGCTTCGTTTTTATCTTAAACTGGTTGAGAGAGGTACAGTCTTTAACATGGTTGGGGAGGTCATTCCACATTCTGGGTCCCTTGATTTGTAGAGCATTTCTAGTTTGATTAAGTCGTACTCTTGGAATATCAAAACTATTTGTTTCTGGTGTGGTGCTCATGGGTTCTGTTACAACCTTCAATGAAGCTTTTGAGGTCAGGATTGGCATTACATGGCGATTGGCATTACATGGCATGGATTGTTCGCAAGTTGCATCTTGCGAACAGCTCCTCCCTGCCTGGATGGGCGCCGATTTAGTATCTCTGTTTTCTCTGCTGAGATAATTAAACCTAGGTCCTGACATGAGTCTAATACAGAGTAGAGTCAACCTTAATCTGTGTAAACACTCTATGCAAAAAAGGGACCTAGTCTATGGAACTCACTCCCTAACGAATTGAAAAGCTGTCCAACTTTTGCCCTGTTCAAAAGAAACCAAAAAGCACCTAATTTTATCTTCAAGGTTTCCTACTTAGTGCTTTAAACTCACACTGTATCTAGTGCTACTCAATCCCTCAATATATGTACCTAAGGCAGCACCTTCCTGCATTTAGTTTCCAGCAAAGGTTAATTACCGTTATCCAAATTATGCAACTTATAATTGACCAGTTAATTTACTTATTACCATTTACTTTTATAAAAAAATCCCCAGCGTGAGCATTACCCAACATTTTCGTAACATACTCAAAACTGGGGAACACTAAATATACAAATTTATAACTCAATTGTTAGACTTCTAATTTACCATCTCAGATGAATCACATCAGATATCCAAAACACTTTTTTTGAAGTTTGGACTAATTATACGATTTATTTAACCGGCAACGCATTCAGTAGTTTGTCAAGCCATGAGAACAGTTAACTTCGCATGACATACGAAGAACAGGTTATAATCTACAAAATTATCAGTGGAATTGAGAGAGTGACAAACTATTTAGCATGGGTGGAACACTAGCAAAGGGGACGGTGGAAACTGTAGCCAAATGAGCCACATGCATTAATTTTTTTCTAGAGTTGGTAGGTTAAGTTGAATGAATTAGTAATGTGAAGGCAGATTAGTTTCAAATGTACATTGGCAAGAGCCCAATAGGCTCTAATCTAGGGGGGGGGGGGGTGTCCAGCACAACTAGGCTAGTACAAAGCATACAAGGTCACTACTAGCTTTTGAACCAGCAGAAATTATGCTTCACTTTAAATTTTCCATTTACTGCTCTTAGGAATTTCTTAAAAAAGGTATTTATGCAGCCAAATTAAGTGCAGGAGGTTAGCGTCTGCAATATTTCCATCCTTACCTGCAACAGCAAAATGTCCTTAGGTTTCTTCGACAAATCTTATTACAAAATTTATGGCAAATTTCATATAGTATTACTGTAGAAGACTGCACCCACGGACGTAATATAGCAAGTCATGATTTCAGAACTCGCTTCACTGCTCTAGTAAATACTCCCAGAGCAAGTTTTGCATTAAGCAGTTTTGTCTGGCTCCACGAGGGTCTGCATACCTCCAAAGGCCTTGCGCCAAGCATATTCAGAAGTTTCACCTGGGTTGTGGAGCTCATGTGTGCTTATGCCAGAGGTTTAAACTTCGTTGCATGTCCTACACATTTATACACTCACAGAAGTAATTATATATATATATATATATATATATATATATATATATATATATATATATATATATATATATATATATAATATATATTATATTATATATAATATATTATATATATATATATATATATATATATATATATATATATATATATATATATATATATATATATATATATAATTACTTCTGTGAGTGTATAAATGTGTAGGACATGCAACGAATTTAAACCTCTGGCATAAGCACACCTGAGCTCCACAACCCAGGGTGAAACTTCTGAATATGCTTGGCGCAAGGCCTTGGAGGTATGCAGACCCTCGTGGAGCCAGACAAAACTGCTTAATGCAAAACTTGCTCTGGGAGTATTTACTAGAGCAGTGAAGCGAGTTCTGAAATCATGACTTGCTATATTACGTCCGTGGGTGCAGTCTTCTACAGTAATACTATTATGAAATTTGCCATAAATTTTGTAATTAAGATTTGTCGAAGTAAACCTAAGGACATTTTGCTGTTGCAGGTAAGGATGGAGAAATATTGGCAGACGCTAACCTCCTGCACTTAATTTGGCTGCATAAATACCTTTTTTAAGAAATTCCTAAGAGCAGTAAATGGAAAATTTAAAGTGAAGCATAATTTCTGCTGGTTCAAAAGCTAGTAGTGACCTTGTATGCTTTGTACTAGCCTAGTTGTGCTGGACACCCCCCCCCCCCCTAGATTAGAGCCTATTGGGCTCTTGCCAACATGTACATTTGAAACTAATCTGCCTTCACATTACTAATTCATTCAACTTAACCTACCAACTCTAGAAAAAATTAATGCATGGGCTCATTTGGGCTACAGTTCCACCTGTCCCCTTTGCTAGTGTTCCACCCATGCTAATAGTGTTGGTCCACTCTCTGCAATTCCACGATAATTTGTAGATTGATAACCTGTTTCTTCGGTATGTCATGCGAAGTTAACTGTTCTCATGCTTGACAAACTACTGAATTGCGTTGCCGGTTAAATAAATCGTATAATTAGTCCAAACTTCAAAAAAGTGTTTTGGATATCTGATGTGATTTCATCTGAGATGGTAAATTAGAAGTCTATCATTTGAGTTATAAATTGTATATTTAGTGGTTCCCCAGTTGTTGAGTATGTGTACGAAAATGTTGGGTAATGCTCCACGCTCGGGGATTTTTTTATATAAAGTAAATGGTAATAAAGTAATTTAAGCTGGTCAATTATAAGTTGCATAATTTGGATAACGGTAATTAACCTTTGCTGGAAACTAAATGCAGGAAGGTGCTGCCTTAGGTACATATCTTGAGGGATTGAGTAGCACTAGAACAGTGTGAGTTTAAAGCACAAGCTAGGAAACTCTTAAGGATAAAATTAGGTGCTTTGTGGTTTCTTTTTGAACAGGGCACAAATGTGTGGAACCGCTTTTCAATTCAGCTAGGTAGTTAGTTCCATACGACTAGGTCCCTTCTATTTGCCTAGAGTGTTTACACAGATTAATGGGTTGACTTCTACTCGTGTATAGACTCATGTCAGGGACTAGGTAAATTATCTCATGCAGTAGAAAACAGAAGATCTATGACCAGACGAGTGGCGGACGCCCATCCCGAGAGGAGTAGGAGCTGTTCGCAAGATGCATACTTGCGAACAATCATGCCATGTAATGCCAATCCCATGGTAATGCCCAATCCTGACCCTCAAAAGCTTCAGCTTGAGGCTTGTAACAGAACCCATGAGCACCACGACCAGGAAACAAATAGTTTTGATATGTCCAAGAGTACGACCTTACATCAAACTAGAAATGCTCTATCAAATCAATGGGACCCAGAATGTGGAAGACCTCCCCAACCATGTTAAAGACTGTACCTCTCTCAACACCAGTTAAGATAAAAACGAAGCACTACCTAATCAATTCCCTGTAACCTACCTATTATCCCTCTACTTGTCAACCTATGTCGTTTTTTATAACACGCTGTTTGTCGACCTAAGTTGTATCTTGTGCCAGCTTTTTCTAGCCATGTTCCCCCCTTTTCCATCAGCCTGGGCTGGGGAGCCATCAGCCAAAGTGAGGAGCCATCAGCACTGGGCGGGGAGCCTCTCAGCCTGGGTAGGGAGCCTATCAGGCCAGGGTGGGGAGCCATCATCCAGGCTGGAGAGCATCAGCCAGGTGTGGGAGCCATCTAAGCCGGTGGGGGAGCCATCAGCCAGGGGTGAGAGCCATCCGCCAGGGGCCCTCAGCCAGGGTGGGGCAGCCATCAGCCAGGGTGGGTGAGCCATCAGCCAGGGGTGGGGACGAGCATCAGCCAGGGATGGGGAGCCATCGAGCCAGGGTGGGGAGCCCATCAGCCAGGGTGGGAGCCATCAGCCAGGGTGTGGGGAGCCATCAGCCAGGGTGGGACCTCAGAGGGTGGAGCCATCAGTACCAGGGCTGGGAGCCATCAGCCAGGGTGGGAGCCATCAGTCCAGGATGGGGAGCCATCAGCCAGGGTGGGGAGCCATCATCCAGGGTGGGAGCCATCAGCCTCCGAGTCAAACCCCGCCTTCATTACGTAAAGTTCATCTCGCTGTTGTTTATCCAAATTATTTATCTGAAAGATTTATATTTGGTCTCACTGTAATCTACACTTCTTGAAGGAAAATAATCTGTAATATTTCAGTTCTGGTTCAATATGAGTTGTCTTAACGATAGGAATTAATATAGTATGTGTCTACTCTGGATCCTAAAGTGAAGCGGGCAGCTCCAGGTGTGGTCTGACACCACCGCATTACAGAACCGCTTTGGGAGACTGTGTGGATTGTGGAGTAGGGGGCCACATAATTGACCTCACTTAGTATAGGGGACACCCGGAAGGCCTCTTAGGTCAGGCTTCGGTATATGGAGCAGTTGGCTGAAGGCATCTCCCGCTCAGGTCCTTGACTGATGTGTATATTAAGGCAAGGTATTCGGGTGACCAGCTGGAACATGAGCCGCCTCTTGCGCGACATTCTGCCTTTAGATGGTGACGCGAGTACCACTATCCGCAGATTGACGCCGCCGACATCCAAGGGAACCAGGCACTCCAGAGATTAATTATTAAGGCGGTGTGTTTAGCGCTGCTTAAGGTGTACCAGTTCTGAGCCTGTTGCATGGGTTCCAACACGGCATAATGACAACTTTATTTAAATAGAGGATGAGCTACTTCGTGAATTACTTTGAGCAATTTTGTGATTAACTTTCACCCGCGCAGCACTAGTTGCAGACCTCCATGGCCATTTCAAATCATTGACGAATGGGTTCAGAGCCGAAGCAAAATAAGAT